>MU127897.1:75658-116407 GCA_014904975.1 Marasmius fiardii PR-910
TATATAGCCATGTTATCTTTATCCTATGATCAGGATGTGGCAAATTTGGTTTATATTGGGTACTTAGCGTTACTGTCATTACAACGCGTCGAGAGGTTAATCCCGATCATCTGATTGGCTCAATCGTCGACTGGGCAGGTACTCGCCTCCGTCAGCTTCAAGTTGAGCAAGTATCTTTATCCCGCTATCGTTCCGTTCAATTTCCATAGTTCCGAGTTCAGTCATCTCGATCGTAAATTCTCCGATGAGTCAGTCAGCCGTCGCATGGTTATCTTAATCTCGAGGAAGGTTAGGAATATTATCGTCGGTCATTGTCGACGCCCGCCTTAAGCCCTCTCATTTCTATGGCTCCATCAAAAGTAGATAGAAGATTAAAATAAAAATAATAAATCCCTGGATTGCTGTCGGGTGTACTAGAGTGAGAGATCTCCACTAATCAATCGTCGAAGGTTTGGAGAATCTTTGGAGTTACAATCATAGGCTCCTACAGGTTTCAGAGTTCCTACAATATCTCTCACTGTCGGATGGATTTCCGTCGACTTCTCTAATAGGGACGTCGAGGCTTTGACTAGCAGTTCAGGCTCACCCTAGTCCTCTAGTTAACCTGGTATTCATCATGTATTCTACTAAATAGTGCCAAAAACGAAGCATATTCAAGGGTTTTCATTCTGGTGCACATCAACGGCACGGGTGAAGTCAGGATTTATGGCATCAGCGGTGCTTCCGCTATCAAACAGAGTGAATGCCTTTAGGCCGTTCAACTCAATCCATCCAGCAAGGCAACGTTTCTCAGCGTTGGTGCGCTTTGGACGTCTTCCAACAGCGGGGGAATGTGTAAGCTTAGGTTCGACTGTAGCTACATGATCTCCATTGTCCTTGACTTGAATGGCGCGAAAAAATTCGCCATAATCAAGTTGTAGGTGAGTATCCTCACTCTGAGAAACTTCATTGGGTTCTGAGAGGCACGACTCATACTCAGATTCACTATCTGGATTGTCCCGGGCACCCGCAAATTGCTCTGGGATCTCTATATTTGTATAATCCTCGGGCTCAGAGTCATTATCAGCGTCGTAATCAAGCATGAAGCCGGTTCTTTCATCCAGTTCACTGTCGCTAGTATACTGTGAACCGCCATATGAACCTGGTGAGTGTTCATAATTATTTTCACCATCAGATTCCGAGGAGGCGTCGTCATAGCGAGCCCAAATTTGGTCATCACCCGTGTCATCTCTAACTGAGGACTTTTCATTTTCTGAATCGTCATTTGTAGTCTCAGCTAGGCGGAACAAACGGGTGTTCCCATCCTCATCCGTCATTTTGAACACTTGACTGGATTTTTGAGGATCCCTATTTCTGTAGTTTGAATTATTTGAGTATTCCGGGCGTATGAATGTTTTGTTGTCTTTCCTATCATAGCACGGTCTATTTTGTTCTTTATATTTATCACGTCGGGGCAGAGACTCGGGCCTCTCAAATCTCTGTGGTTGAGAGTGAGGCTTTACTGAGTAGCGATGGCCATTCACGACCTGTAATCGCTTGGGTGAGCCATCACGAACCGTCTTCTGGTACCGACGTTCTTGAGATCTCCGGCGGTCACGTTCTTGAGAGCGTTTTCGACGTTCACGTTCTCGAGACCGGGACCTAGACCGTCTGCGGCGGTTGTGTTCGAGTTTACGGCGAGCGGCATGATAATACTCACGGGCCACTTCACCTTGCTCAAGTGAGATTGCGGTTTCTATGATGTCGGTCAGACTCGAGCGTTCAGCTGTAATCTTATGGACTGTGGTCATAGTATCCACAATATATTCAGGTAAGAGTAGGAATAGACGCTTTCTGAAGGTATATGCGTCAGGAGGCGTAGGTAGGCGCTTTGCAAAGTTTTTAAGAGTATTAAAGAGGCCTTGAACACCGCGGGACTTCGAGTATGATACCGCTTCGTATTGGTCTACGACCTTAGTTAGCGAAGCTTCGTGAATGAAGCGGCGGTATAGACCCGCAATGACTTGAAGGAAAGTCCACCGTCCTTTCAGAGGATCAGCAGAGTCAACTTCGTCCGGTATCTGCTCAACTACATCATGAAACCATTGTAGAGCAGAGTCGGATAGAAACATGGGGACTGTGTTGACACATTGAATGTCTGTGGATGTGAGTACGTCGGATTGAAGAGTATAACTCCAACGTATCTCTCTTCCACACAGGTTGGCGATGCTCAACCAGCGAACCAAGCCTTGAACCCAGCGGTCAAAAATAGTGAGGTTATCTTTGCCGCAGTATATACCAGGCTTAGGTAGCGATTGAATTAAAGTCTTTTGAACGTTTGCAGCGTTTCCTTTAAGGGGTCTACGATGAAGGTAAGTTTTTATCACAGTTTCTATGGGTTTGAATGCGGCCTTCATCATTTCTTCCTCAGATTGAGGTGTAGGATCATAAACCCACTCACGTTTTCCTGAGAGAGTGGGTTCCGCAGTTGATTGGCGAGTTGCAACAATGCGAGGTTTATTTACGAGTCTGTCACCTTCACGTTCAGTCCCTGTTCCATCATCTGAATCTTCAGAAGGGGGACCGCCGTTTGGGTCACCGGGGTCATCAGGTGGGCCGTTTTCGTCTGGGTCACCACCAGGGCCGCCAGATGGACGATTTAGATTATTATTTTGATTCGGGAGATGCGGAGGTAGGTCACGGTTGAAGTTATCAGTATTACCGGCACTGCCGTTGGAACCGCCATGATTACCGTTGAATCCGCTTGGGCCAGCAGGTGGTATATTATTGTTATTACCACTGTTAGTACCAAGTGTTACGTTGGGTACGAACCCACTGAATCCTATCGGCGAGTATGGGCGTGGTCGTCGATTAGGATTGGGGTCATGTTCTGTGAAAGGTTCACCAAACTGGGGTACTGATCTAACTTTGATAATCTCAGAATCCTCAATCGGGTAGGTGGGTTGCATCAACTCAGGGCGACTAACATGGTATATTTTATTGTTTGTTTCGTCAATGACAATGTCCTGTTCGGGGATCGTCGAAGTACGATATTTCATAAGATCATGAGCTCGCAATCTTTGTAATACATAACGGCGTCGAAGCTCAGAGTAATACCCGCGTACCTTACTCTCAATCTCTTGAGATACGTGAGAGCGAATGGATGGGGTTGATCTACGACTGTACTGAGACCATCCCGTCATACTGTACTGTGGACGGTCATCATCTGATATGGAGTCACCAGGCGCAAGCTCATCGTCCGAGGTAGAAGGCTTATTCACTCGTAATGTGGGTAGGGCCTGCTTACCACGGCGTACCGCTGCTCGATTAGTTTCAGACAGAATATCAGCAGCAGACGCAGAAGGTTCATCAAATAAGCTATTATGAACCGATACCTGAGAAGGCGTATCGTTGGCATGGTTCTGAACCGTCTCGGATGACGAAGCCTGGGATTTACGATCACTAGAGGCATCGGTCGAGGGTGTAGTCTGATTAGAAGTAGGTCTATTCATAGGGGTATGGAATACGGCAGGCTTCTTAGGTAGAGTACGAGCAGTGTCACCAAGATTGCGAGCTTTGGCATCACTACCCGAGGCAGTTGGCCTCGACGACGTGGGCTGAGTGTTCATAGTACCACGTTGGAGCGTCCTAGTAGCCATAGGTTCGAGGGAACGAGAAGAATTCGGGGACGGAGAGTAAAGGTGATAGGGTAGAGCTTCAGAAGCGATGAGATTCTGAGTTTTGTGGGAAAGTCGAGACTCCCTGACGAATTGGCGGTCAAGGGGACGTTTTCGCGACGTGATGGCGGTCGAAGTAGGGAGAATTTTTCGAGAGGAGGTAAAGCGTAGAAGGCAGAGAATAGCAGAATAAGCAGCAGAGAAATCGACTGGAGTCTAAAAAATGTGTAAGAACCTCCTCGCGCCTCAGGCCTCAACGTAGACTAGACAGGGTTTATGATTTCTGTGCTATCTACGACAAGGTCAGGTAAGGCTAATGAGAAAGTTAAAGAAAAGAGATGAACGGCGACGAAGGATGATGATGTGTACGGGCGTGGGACATGCTTAAGTAAAACTGTACAGTAGTTACTATATACGGAACCAGCCCTTACAGTGACCGGACGTTGAATTTGCAGCGTAAGACTGTGTAATATTTTTATTTGGTTTAGGTAGGTCTAGACTTGAACCAAATGTGCGCGTGCAGCGACCGACTTCCTCCGATTTCGTCTGATATAGTGGAGATTTTGATGGGTCTACCAAAGGTGAAACATGCTGTATAGTGTTTAAGAAGTGCGATAATGATTATGGGAATTCAGACTTAAATTAGATTAGGATATGCGATTCAAGGTTGTTTACTGTTTTAGCTTGCTCTTGTATAGTTAAATCTCATGTAGCTCTAACAAGCAATATTTACCAGCCAAAAAAACAAAAAATTTGACTTTTCTAGGCCACATACCAATTCGGACAAAAGTCGCAACATTTTCTCGACGTCAGGTGCAAATCCAGACAAAAACCACCCTCATATGGGTGCTCCCAGGGTAAATCCAGACAAAATTTTCTCCCCGTACCTACCCTCTTAGGGTAATGTCCAGGTCCTTGAGTTAATCATATCATGAGTTCTGTACAGACCATCAATGTGAAGACACATCCATCACTTATGAGTCAAGACAGATCAATTTTTCAAATTAGCCCATGAAATTGACCTGTGAAATTGACCTGTGAAATTGATCCGTGAAGAACCCACACCTGTTCCATGGGGTGACTTACTTACCTGTGCATTAAGTGGTAGCAGCAAATTACATCCATTTGACGGCAAGATATATTATACATTGATGAAATGGTAATATACTTGAAAAAGCAAATGGTACAGTATAACTTCAAATGGCAAGGACCACACCACAGTAGCATGTAGTGCCGGAATAGACAATTGGGTGAGATTGATCCCCACTTGCGAGTAAGAACGTCGATATCTTTTCTGCCCCACTGGGATTGCATTCATTTTCAATAACAACGTTGATCTGCAGCTATGTGGGCATTTCAACCGCTCATAGTACTAAGTAAACCCACGTATTCCTTGGTGAGTACAATACGTCACACAAGTATGACGTTTAGCGTACCCTCACCAAGCGTTCTTTTGGCTTGCAATTCAAATTCCGAGCAAGGGCAATGCAGGAAAATTTTCAAAGTGACTGCCTGAAGATTGAACTGGGAATTTGGGGAGTCCAAGCTGCATGTCAAGAATTTTCTCTATGCAGTGTCCAATATCACTTTTGAGGAGCCTTGATTTCGATTGTCAAGCCTCTAGGTTGATCTGACTCTGCATAATTATCTCCAAACAATAATCTTTCTGAATGTTTATGTTTGATTAACTGATTATAAGCTTTGACTGCTTCATTATAAAGTAGGTAGAAGATGTTTTCCTTGTAAATGTGCACACTCAAGAAGTTCCTGATTTTATTGACTGAGAAAGGTGACTGCAAGAAATGGATGAATTGAA
This sequence comes from Marasmius fiardii PR-910, assembly GCA_014904975.1. Lineage (NCBI taxonomy): Eukaryota > Fungi > Basidiomycota > Agaricomycetes > Agaricales > Marasmiaceae > Marasmius > Marasmius fiardii. The sequence continues at coordinate 81,131 of MU127897.1, forward strand.
GATGCAGTCTTACAGCTGGATACTGTTCTAAAGGAGAAGCTTCTATACAGAATATAAGTAGTATGTTACAAGTTCTATGTAGAAATCCCAGCTCAATTGTCAGAAACATTGACTTGCAAGCCTCGGAAAATCTAGAATCCTCCATTAGCACTAGTTGCAGAGTGAGAGATCTCCTTGAAACTATCCAGGTTTTTGATTGTTTGGAGTATACCTTTGGCTATTTATGCACTGCTTGCTTATGAGGTTGGACTTGTTGGAGAAGTCATTCTGACAAACCGACACTATTTCAGATATGTCGGGTTGTTGATTACCTACCACAACAGATTACTTGACACTTATTTATCTCAGATATTCATTAGATAGTCTAATGAATATCTGAAATAACTAAGGACATTTGTAGGACATTAGTATAAATGCTTCTTGCATTGTATGGTGAGGACAGCTATATACACTCTTATATGATGTGGTCATACTATTGAACCATTTTTCAACAAAGGTACTTTAGGATACCTAAGTTAATTTGAGTTCAAATGATTTAGTTGAGTAGAATAAGTTTTTACTTAACTGCTTGATTGTGTATTTGGGTTGTGTTTCCATCACTCTATATTGCAAGGAATAATCCAGAAAAGATCTGTGGATTTTTTTTTATTCAGACCAAGCAGGGGGATTTGAAAGATTAGAGGTCTTCACTTGGAATTGAGACCAAATAGTATCCAGTAGCCCAGAATAACCGTCCTCCAGATTTGAGCAGACCAGCGCCTGCAGGTGTTGTCAATCTTGATATAGTGTGTTGCTGTGCAGCAGGATTAGTGACCCTGTAGAGACGAATTCGCATCTGCTTGCTCTATCAGGGGAAGGCAAGGCAGACGAGTTGTGACTGATGTCACAGGAGTCCCGTACACGGCGGGCTGTTCAGTCGAGACTACTCACGATCGTGTCGGAAAGCGACACTTCGGATCCTTAACTTGTGGCTTGGATGCGTTATCGAGAAAAGCAAATAGATCAACTCAAAGAAACTCCCGCAGAATGGGGATTACTTGAAGCCTAAAGGAGAGTGAAGACCTCGGTAGCAGTTCGGATTTTGACGGGAGATTTCGAGAACAGGAACTCAGTACATGGGCATAATTTCTGGAGAAATTCAGGTGTAATTAGATAAATATGTGGTAAGGAGTTATTCGCCATATAGAATACAGATCTAAAGCAACCAACTGTATTCGATATGACGAAAGTGACCGACAATTTACAATAAACATCGGAGTTTCCCAATTCCTTCTTGCGGCCCATTCTGACATAGCGGGAAGGACTTTTGGTAAACTCGGCACTCACGAGACAGCTTCAAGCATACGTATATAGCAAACTCAACTTTCCTCCTCCACTGCCTAGATTCCTTCCACAGCACCAAAGCGCCATTAAATGGCCGCATAATTGGACTACTGCAATGGAGATTGAGATTGCTGGGGAAGAGGGATGTACTATCAGTGGGGTCCTTGATACCGTTCAAGCCCTTCTTTTCGCATGAGAAATCGTCGATTTGATGGAGGGCTTTCCGCCTTTAAACAAGACGTAATGACGAGAAGAGCTGATCTATCTCACTTGGTATAACTGGACATCCCGCTTTTTGTCGAATGTCTTGACCTTGAAGTCGCTAGAAGCACAGAACAGCACGGTTCTCCGTATGTCTTCTGAGCTGGCCTAAGGTAAAAGATCCTTTTTATTTTTGTTTAGTTACGTCTTACTTCGTGAATTGGTCTGATTGGGTATCAGTGATTACTGCTAATCTAGTACAGGCACAACGATAACATAACACCTCAGAGATGTGGAGAAATCCACGGAGAAATTGGGTCATCATCGTGAGTTTACACGCAATTGATGGATCCTGCGGCGTATCACGAAGCTTCAAGGATGTGATGAGAAGATAGGAACCTTGGTTACTTGGTGCCACGGGTTGTTCAAATCAACGCGTTTGATTGTTTTCCGCGACGCCCCCAACCCAAATGGGATGTAGATACTTGCGGCTCGAGAAGATAATTTTACATCGTCGGACGGCACGGCGGGGTCATAATTGTACTCAACATCGAAGCCGGGATAGTGGGCGGCTATTCATGTTAATCCCTTCTTAACTGCATTGTCGCCGTATTCGACGTGAGTGGTCCGTCGAGCACGGAGAATATTGAGGCTATGGCATCAAGTTCGAAACTGGAACTTATAAACCTTAACAAGCTTCGGAAGAGTGCGTCATATTTGGGGCGAGGAGGTAAAGCGTGGGAAAATAGTGAAAGAACGACGGTCTAACCGTAGCAATCGCCCCAAGTTGATCCTCACTTTGAGGAAAGGTACCCGCATGAAAATCCCCTTCCTGCATAACTGGAGATTAACGACAAAGTGGCGATTAGACTCCCTGTACAGGAGCTGTATAGTCGGTTTATCCAGTTCAAACTACCACTACAAATCTGCTTCGTCCCGTCTTAACCGCAGTGCATTTCTAGCAACCAAGTCACCCTCTAAATTTATTCCGAACAAAAATTCGGAACCGCATAAAATCACCAACAGGTCGTACTAAAAAAAAATTCCAATTACATCTTCCCGCGATTATCTGAAATGATGCGCCACACTCGAACATAATCGGTAAAACAATTCCAATTACAATAACGTCATGCAATCCACTTGAAATTATTATTAAGTATAATCCACGTCTTTCCAAAAAAGCGCTACATAGAAGCCCTCGATTCTAGAGTTATATTGTACATGCATAATTAAAATAACTACAACTTGTTAAGAATTGAATTTTTTGCCGATGTCTCCGGGAAAAAGAAAGTCAATGTAAACAATGAGGGAGGAGGGAGGAGGGGGGGCCGTTAAGCAAACGATAACAACGATACACTATAAGCACTCCCGTTCCTCGGTGCCCACTCTTTCTTGATCGTCGCGCCCGCTTTTGTATACAGACTCTTCCTCTCTACGTCGTTGTATTTATGCGAATATGCGAATCGGATGAATTCACCTGCGAGCAGAGCAGGAGGGAGTTGGGAGTCGGTAGGAGCGTGGGAGAGGATCTCAGATGGTAATGTAAGAGGTTGTGTTTGATTGCAAAACAGGTAGGCTTCGTTCCGGCCCTTGATCTATTCGCAGACCACAGGGTAAGCGTTTCCTGGCCGTTTTAAATGAGTTAAGAAACAATTGGGCTCACCTCATTATAGAAAGGTCGGTAGCTGAAGTTTTTAACGTCGAAGCTTTTGGACTTTGTAAGGTCGTTGAGGGCGTTGAGAACGTTCAGTGTGAAGCCACGAGTGACGCCTGCTCTGTCGTCGTATGCTCCCCGGATCTGATCTGCGGGATGGTCACGACCGTCGATCGCAACGATGAAGTTGTCTTTGCCCGGAATCAACGACTTGCCAAACGACTCGATGAAGTCTTTAGCTTCGTCTGAAAGTTTTTTGGTCAGTCAGGCAGAAACTCGCAAGCGAACGGGAGGGCGCTTTTACCTCGAGTCATGTTTCCGACAGAGCTTCCAAGCCAAAGGACTGTAACAGACGGGAACTCCTTCCGATTCAACTGGGATAGCCAAACACGACCGTCGTCATATGTTCCCCAGAGACCTCGGAGCTGAACGTAGTGATATCTCCCTGTCACTTCCAGCAATGTACGCTCCAGCTCTGGTCGACTGAGGTCCAGAGCGTAGTAAGTAATCGACTTCTTCTGTGCCTCTAGTGCGTTCAGAAGGATAGCCGTTTTACGTAGTGCTCTGGTGATGAATATAGTATCAGTTATCATTAAACGAAAACAAAGAATGTCTATTGTACGTACCCCGCACCAAGCTCAACAAGAATAGAACCGTTCGGGATCGACTCTGCCATTTCTGCGGCATGAGCGGAAAGCACGTCAATCTCCAGTCCAGTGAGGTAATAATCTGGCTGGTAGGTGATCTTCTCGAACAGTCTCAGCCCCGCCTCGTCGTAAAGCAGAACACCCGGCAATGTCTTTTCGTTATAAGGCTGGCTCAACCCCTCAAGCACACCTTGAATAAGCGGAGCTTCATAATCCTCGTTTTTGTTCTCGGAACCGAGGGACAGAGCACGGATGTCAATGATGGTGGGGGAGGAAAGGCTTTCGTTCAAAGCGAGGACGGCAGGGTTTTTGTGAGTAGCTGCGATATCGCCGGGAATGCCTCCGGGCCACCATTTAGCCAAGTTTGCGGCCCGTCTTTTGTTGATGGGTGGGTTGATCGGCAAGAGAGCATCGGCGTCGTAGTAGACCATAGCGAAAGCCTCACGGGTGGTCGAACTGTTGTTCACTCCGGCAGCGTGGAAGGTCCAACATGAGTGGCTATGATAAGTTATGAGGATAGGGGTAAATAGCGAGAAAACTAAAAAAATCGAAAAACGTACAATGTAGCATCACCGGCTTTCATGTCCTGAGCGGGATGGACCTTCAGTCCTTCCTCATTGATGAGCTTACGAATAAGACCATCGCTCTCATCCGTGATCTCTAGGTGAGAAGCTGCTCGACTGAGGTGCGACCCAGAGACGAAGGACATCGGACCCATTTCTATCGGACAATCCACAAGAGGAACCCAGATTGTGATGCATTTTGTCGTATCCAGGGGCCTACGAAGGATGAATGAGAACCTATTCGGGTGCGAGAGAGAGAGAAGTAAAACATACCAATAGTGACCATCTTGGTGCCAAGGGGTGTATCCTCCCTTGCCAGCTCCTTCCTTGAAGAAGGTCAAGTCATGGTAAACACGAACATCGCGGCATCCCAAAAGCTTTGCCGCAATACCTAATGAGATTATTTTTAGAAAAAAAAATCATGAATCGATTAGCAACTGCGTACCGGCATATCGTTTAGAGAGAACGTGTGTCCTGACAACGTCATTGATCTCCCACAGGTTTTCCGTTAAACGGAAAGCTTTATCATACGTCGATTGGGCAGGAAGCCTGTCGGCTGGGGTGAGGAGCTCTTCATGTGCATCGAGGATGGCCTTTCTAAACTCGGGGAGTGTTTCATGAGGAACGATGTCTCGAAGAAGGAGGTGACCCTATATTGACGTCAGTGTCAACAACTACCCCAGAGTCTTGGAACGAACAACAACTATACGTACATTTTGTTGATACTCCTCAATGGCAGAGGCAGGAACAACATAGTCGGCTGTCAAAAGTTGTGCGGTGCAGGGGTTCATTATGATTGTGTTTTTCAGGGGGAGGGCTAGTAGCAGATGAGTGTGTTGAGGGGAAATCTGAGGAACAGCGACAGAAAAAGCTGGATATTTGTACTCTCCAGGTCAAGGCGGTATTCAACTTTATTTTTGACATCTCAAGTAAGTAAAGCAGAAGTTTTCGACGACAATCCAACAACAATCCGATCCGGGAGGAACTTCATGGGGATACCGACAAGTTAATTTTTTCTGTGAATCAATGAATGTCAGGAGAATTGAAACCGCAACTCACAGCATGAACTTGGTATTTTTGCAAGGGCCAGCGCGCGCTGGGACTATCGAGCGCTGGCCCCTGAGGGGGAGTTGTCTGATTGCGTAATCACACGGGGTTGCTCGCAATTGTGTACCCACTTCTTTTACTCCAAGCGCCGTCAAAACATCAACATCAACAGCGGGAGGGCTCCTTTGAAGCCCCAGATCTGTTCGATCCGTATGCAAAGAACCGACAGCCCCAGGTGGTTCGGTTTCTGACTAAACCCCGAAATCCCGAATCCGATATCCCAGTCGCTCTCCATGGGAGTCTGAAACTCCCGTGCCGCGTGACTTGAGGGATGTCGACCTCGGCACATTCGGCTGGTCAAAGACGTCAACGGAGTGGATTCCGTGGCGATCTACGTTACTAATGTATCCACTTCGATGATAGCTAATAGAAGGAATAAGAAAAGTTGAAGAAACAAATACCTTAACAACGAAAAAATGATGAAACGTGTGGAGCTAAGCAGGTCTGTAATTAGATGTGATAGGTGTGTATAGTGTACGGTATAAATGGATGAATCGCGAGGGTTTCGGGAATCTATCGTCTCATTAACGTGCTACGCAACCCAGTCCTGGCGGTGTGGAGACAAAATGTAGCGCTTGAGATTTCCAAGGGCTGAAACTGTTCTCGAAAATCCCGAGCCCACGCTTGCCGATACTCCGAGAAATTCGGCGCAAGCCCGTAGTGACCTCGTTCGAGTCCTCAGTATCCAGTGTCCCTGACGGTGCTACTACCGAGCCGAACCATCAGAAATGATCGCCAGTGTACCGGGCTCTGCTTAGTAATATTCGTTTAGGGGCGCGTGGGGTTGGACAGTCTTGACATCGTTGTGGAACTGAAACAAGTCAACCCAACGGTTAAATAATTCAATGTCGTTGTGTATGCTGATCATACTATGGACAAGGTTTGATTCGCTGTGAGTGGCGGCTGTTCGCTGGGTGGAGCTGCCTGTGGCGTGGGTATCATTGCGGCGGTTGAGCGAGAAAAGAGTATCTAAGGGAATCGCACGTGTGATACTAAACAAGTAAAGTTTATCGACTAAACCAAGATTAGAAAGGGGGCAAACGAGAATGAGAACAGTACTACGGTTGTGCAACGTGTTCATACGCTTCAATTGCTCATTTTCGTTTACGGTTTTTATGCGATACGGAAATTTTATACATACCTGTCCTACTAAAAATTTCAGGGTGTAATCAATTACCCTTCTGAGCGGTGCACCTCGATAAAGGCCCCAGTCCGCCGAGAACGCCAATGTTCATTCATTCGCGAAAACTTATGTTCCTCCGTGCAGGCCTTTACGGAACACGTCTATTCAAAGTAAATGAAACGCTTCTCAAAAGCTTCCTCTGTGACTTCGACTGACTTACCCCGAAGCTGCCTCTTCGAAAGTGTGCCACCGATGCTGTCGGAGTTTCCAAAACCACTTGAAAGCGCTTATAATTAATGATACCGGTACCCAAGGGGCAACCGACGTTTGCATTATATCGAAGATGTTCCAGCAGAATTTCCTAAGGTACCAAAGGGTTCTAGGGACAAAACTACAACTACATACCGTAAATACTTCGCGGCCTGGCCCTAAAAAGCGAGTAAAAAGCCTTAAACATGTAAAAGTCGCCATAAAAGTGGCAATATACCGTTCGGGGATATTAAGGATCTTTCTGTCAACGCTCAGCGCTCATTACCCTCGAGGATTTCCCAAAATAGGAAAGGACGTCACGACCCGTCGGACATTTGACGGCTGAACGGACTGATCGCTGTGCCGGCAAACTTTTTTTTCTCTTACTGAGCAATTGTTTGAAAGCAATGTAGTTCCCGTTTTTTGCTGTATCGCCTTCCCCCCCCGGTTTGAATGACCCCGAGCTTGCTGACCCTCCTAAGCTTGGTGCTCAACCACCATCATCCATCCTTTCCATGTCTTATGCGTCTAGTAGACCCAATTCTTCTGGTCATGCGCAGTCCTCTAACAGTCACTCGTTGGAGATGGCTCCAGAGTCTATCGAACTGACGGAGCAGAGAAGATCACATTACACAGTGCACCACGAAGAGGACGTGAACATTGTTCCAGTCAAAGACAAGAAGAAGAAGGAGCAGGCTGAGCGAGCGAGCGTGGAAGTCATTCAGATCGATGAACAACAAGAACAAGAAGAAATAAAACCGCTGTCTACTAAGCCGACTCTCGAAGCGTGGATGACCGGTGCGTTTGGAGACCTGTCTTTTTTTCCTCCGAAATTAGACCGTTAAAAGGTTAAAACTTTCCCTGTTTTTTTTTTTTTGCAGTTGCGGGCGTTTTTTTAATCCAGCTTTCCACGATGGGCCTGGTTTGTGATAGCTCACCTGACATTTCGCCTGTCATTTGACGTAATTTTACGAAAATAGGTGTCTGCATTCGGTGTTTTCCAAGAATTCTACACTGGAAGCTGGTTAACGAACGTATCGTCATTCAACATCAGTTGGATAGGTACCGTACCCCTTTTCTTGGGGTTCGGGTTCGGTTTGGTGGGAGGAAGAATGTCGGTGTTTCTTTTTTTTCTTGTGAATGAAATTCAAGGTAAACCGGGATCACTTTTGTAGATTTGACAAGGGTTACATTCGGCATACAATGATTGCAGGCTCACTCCTTTTTATCGTGTGGTTCGTTCAAGTTTTCGCCGTTTTCAGGTTCTATTCCGTACTGAGCTTCGTTTTTTTAGCTTCTTTCTGTTGTCCCTCGTCAAGCCGGGAAAGTACTACCAGGTATGTTATCTAGTAGCGAGTTGCGATCTTTACGAGTTTTTCTGACATTACAATCCCAGGTTTTCCTTCCTCAAGGCCTCGGAGCAGGTTTCAGTCTCATGCTTGTCTACGCTCCGTCGTTCAGCGTAGTTGCTGTTCAGTTCAAGGAGTTACGAGCTTTGGCGATGGTATGACAATCGAGTATCCTCTTGTTTAAACACCGATTTATTTTTTATTTAGGGTATTGTTTCAGCTGCAAGTCCACTCGGCGGCGTCATTTATTCCAGTAAGTCACCCCTCAAATATGGTCAAAAAACCTGTGCTCTAACGTCGACGCTCCTCAGTCATGTTCAACAACCTATTCCGATCCGTCGGTTACGCATGGGCCGTTCGCATAGGTGCCTTCATCGCTCTAGCCTGCCTCTTCGTCGGAAACCTGCTTCTCCGCCCACCACCTCGTTCGCCTCCGGCGTCCTCTCATTTCGCTAACCAATCAAAGCCGTCCCTCTTTAGAATCATTGACCTGCCTTACATCCTCGTCCTCATATCTGGTTTCTTCCTCGGAATCGGAACGTACTATCCGCTGTTCTTCATTCAGCTGTTTGCGGTGTTGCACGGTGTGAGCGAGACGATGTCGTTCTATTCTGTCGCTATCATGAACTTTGCCTGTTTCATTGGACGGATTGCGCCCAATTATATGGCTGATAAGTTGGGTGTGTTGAAGATTGCTATTCCCTGTATAGTGCTTAACGGTGAGTGGTCTAGTTATGGATCACTGGCAGACGGTTGAGGAATTTTTTTTGATAAACGCAGGTGTGGTGTGCTTTGCGATGTTGGGCGCAACGAGTGTCGTGGGCGTTGTTATGTTCTCCATTGTGTAAGTTTGCATTTTTTTGAGGAATGGTTCCGTTGATGGACTGTCTTTTGCTCACATTAGCTATGGCTTCTTCTTGGGCGCATGTGCGTTTTTTTTCTCTAACGTCCAAAGTCGATTTTTTTGCTCACTCTTCATCGGGTTTCAGCTATTTCTCTGTACCTTCCCGTCGTATATTTCGTGACACCACGCGGCATGGATCTAGGGTACAGTTTTGACTGTCTCGTTTTTCGGGTCATCCGTACTGACGCCTGCTAATTTCCAGCCGCAGCATGGGCATCGGACTTGGACCTGTTGGCCTCGGATTGCTCATCGGCTCACCTGTCATCTCTGCCACACAGAGAAAGAGTGATACAGAGTACGACTGGTGGAAAGGAGTCACGCTCGCTGGGGTACGTTATCCAGACCACATCCTCCCCCCCCTTGATTCCGAGCTGATTTTTTTTTTTAGGTTGTGTTAATTGCTGCTGGAGTGATTATGAGTGCAGCAGTAGCTGTACATAAACGCAGAGTTCGACGTGCTGAGAAGATGGTCATGGCCTAGAACTTCGAGTGTTGTGAGTTTTATGTTCTTGTTTTTTTCTTTCTTTCTTTATCCGAGTAGAATACATATAATTTGTTCTCTTGTCGTCTGCTGTATCGGTAATTTCATCGATTAATATTGGACTGTTGTGTTGTTTTTTTTTTCATTCTTTGTATTTATATATTTATGGATGGCCTGGAGCCCTGGTAGTCTAGTGAGTGTGTAATCAAGTAATACTTTGTGTAGCCCTTCCCTGCAAATTCAACTTTGACTTTGGACGGGACTTGATGATATCGATGCTTTCTTCTTGTGTGACTGATTTTGAACCCAGCACGAATGACACAAGGATCTAATATATACATATCATGTGAGAAGCTAATCAAATTGAACGCCGCTCCGAGGATCATTTACCGCCAGATTAGGTCCGAGCCACAGTGCTATGCCCTCGAGATGTTCGGGACTCGGAGTGGAGTTCGACATGCGGTAAGCCTTGAACCGAGTTGAGGCAAGTCAAAGAAATCGCCACTGCGCATTTCATTGTAACGGTAGATGGAGATGGGCGCTCCAATATATGCGATACGGAGGCAATATTCTTCCAAACGACCCAAGGGTATATTACAATTACAATGATATTGAGGGGGGAGGGGAAAGGCGGACATACAAGGGCTCGGAGGCAGTTGAAGACTTCGACCCTAGAGGGCAATAGTCGGTGTATCTAAACCGCTTTCAAGTCACATGTACCAAATTAATCTAATTATTGAACGTTTTGAACTAATGGAACACGCAAGATTGGAATTGAGTGCAGTAAGTTGTTGTACTAGATCTACCCGCTCCTAATATTATGGATAGTCCATCAGGAAGTTGCAATTCGTCTACATAATACCTTCACAACGACGATGTATACCTATTTCTCCGTTCATGCCGAGGTTGGAATCTTCACCTCCCAGTGGAATAGACTGTAAGTTTCCGTTGGTATCGGAACGGGTTCGCGACGCCAACAAAAAGGTTGAGGAGATGAGTAGTGGATGTGATCCGTCAATCTTTCTCAAAAGGTGTCGGGATGCAGGTGGAAATTTGAGGTTGAAAGACCTTGAATAGATTTGCAGAGCAGTACATCGCGGTCAAGTACTGAGGCTCAATCGAAAACATGCAGAAATATGTTTCTAACCGTGGCTAGGACTCTTCGCTATCATACAAGTAAGCGTAATTGCAAGAATAGAGGACATGACGAAACGCTAATGAGGCTTTCGGGCATTGGGCTTCCCCGAAGATCCGACACGAAGGGAGAAGAGGTGCTGACTCAGTCACTTAGCTGCATCACTACCCTTTCACCGGCAGTTGTCATCATCGCTTGGTTTCTGAGACTAAGCCTCAACTGGAGAGAGCAGTTTGAGGGCTCCCAAATACGCGCGTTGCGAAATATGCTCGAACATCGGAACCATCAGAGTTGATTTCGGGAGCCGGTTTTGACGTGATCTCTACTGAAAATCAACGAGGGGTTCATATCAAGTAAATCAGTGATTGGGAATATTGAGTCCTCAGCCACTAGCTTTCCCTCATCTGATCTTTGTTAGATTTTTGCCATTACAAAGCACTAATTGAGAAGATTTATATGGGCAACGAAAAGGTAATTCATACTCAGCTCGGACTCCGACGAAGCCGAAAAAAGGCAAGTCAATCCTCCGGGATCGATTCTAATTTTAAATCAGCCGAGTTTATTTTCGTTACTTATAATTACATCGTTGACGGCTTTCGGGCTTTTCGGCGCTCCGGTCGGAGTTTCGACGGATATAGTCACCTTGGGCGCGTCAATTGTCAGACCCGCCATTATGCATTCTCGCTGCTCTTCCCTCCCCCCGTCCTCAATATGCGTAAGAAAAGGATGGAAGATGGAAAATTGTCTCTAAAGTGTCCTGGGCAACGCTGTGGTCATGAGAACATATCCCAATCAAAGTCCGCCCCGCGCGGTCCTTATCGCGCGCGAGACGATGACTCGATTTAGACCCCTTTGTAACTTGGTTCCAACCTGATTTCCGCTCGCGTCCACGAGTCGACATCGGCTCTGGAGTTTCTTTTGATTACCCTATCTGATCGAAACGAGTAACGAGTCATCATAATACAGGGTAATTCAGGTTTATATAAGAGTCGTTTAGTTCAATGAGGAGCGACCCGCATTTCATTCACATCAAAACGCACCATGGACGCCCTCAAGAACGTTTTCGCGCAAAAGAAGGAGGAGGTCGGTTTCTGTATCTGCATAAGCTAGGAAGACTATGTTCTGATATTATTTCTAGGGAAATCCTGTTCTCGCTACCTTCCTCACAGCCGGATACCCTACACCAGATGCTACTGTCCCACTTATGCTCACAATGCAAGAGGCCGGCGTTGACATCATTGAGCTTGGAGTACCATTCTCGGATCCTATCGCCGACGGTCCGGCTATTCAGGAGTCAAACCAAGTATGTGACTCATTCATCAATTGTCAGCTGTGTAGACTGATAATGTACATTTGGACTGTTAGATCGCTATTGAGCATGATGTGACTTATGCTCGCTGTCTAGAAATGGTGAAGGAGGCTAGAACGAAGGGACTTACGACGCCAGTGCTGCTCATGGGTACGTCGTTTCATGCTATTGTACTCCGAAGGACTCAGCTCATTCAATTTTTTAGGGTATTACAATCCCCTGATTGCATATGGAGAAGACAAAGCTATCTCGGACGCGTACGATGCTGGTGCAAATGGTTTTATTATTGTCGACCTTCCACCGGAAGAAGCTATCACCTTCAGAGAAAAGTGTGCGCGTGCCGAGTGTGTATATTCCGATTTTTCCGTTTCTTGACTGTGATTAATAAATCGTATCCACCTCAGCATCTCGTATGTTCCTCTCATTGCTCCATCCACATCCCAAAACCGTATCAAATTCCTCGCCTCCATCGCCAACACCTTCATTTACGTCGTATCAAAGGCACGTTCTTTGCACCTTTTTACGAGGGCACACCAATTCTTACGTAAGTTTCCTTCAGATGGGAACCACGGGCTCCTCAGACAAAATTGGCGTGAACGCCGCCCTTCCTGATCTCATCTCCCGCATTCGTGAATATGCAAACGCGCCACTCGCCGTAGGCTTCGGAGTCGCCAACAGACAGCATTTTGACGCAGTAGTTGACGCAGGCGCTGACGGTGTCGTCATCGGTTCTCGCCTCGTGTCTGTTATCAAACATGCACCCAAGGACAAAATCGCCGAGGAAGTCGGAGCTTATTGTCGTTCCATCTCTCTCAAAGGTCAACCTAACGCTCGTCCTACGCTCAGTGGTTCTGCGAGTAGAGTTGAAAATGTCAATAAGACTGGACCTCCGCCGTTTAATGCTCTTTCTGAGCCTACGTTGTTACCTGCTCGGTTTGGACAATTTGGAGGACAGTACGTACCAGAGGCTCTGTTTGATTGTCTTGTGGAGCTCGAGGCAGCGCATAAGGCGGCGATTGAGGATCCAGAGTTCTGGAAGGAGTTTGAGGGGTGGTACGGGTACATCAATCGTCCTTCAAACCTCTATCTGGCGGAGAACTTGACAAAACATGCGGGTGGAGCGAAAATTTGGATGAAGCGGGAAGATCTGTGAGTATTTCACCGTTCATTTGGCTGTGTAGCGGAAATCTGATAACTTGTGTTAGCAATCACACCGGATCGCACAAGATTAATAACGCTATCGGACAGGTAAGTAACTGTCGTTTACTGGTCACCAGTTTTTTTTCATTCGTGGGTAGATTCTACTAGCCAAACGAATAGGCAAAACACGTATCATCGCGGAGACAGGTGCCGGACAGCACGGTGTGGCGACCGCTACTGCCTGCGCGCGATTAAACATTGAATGTGTCATCTATATGGGCGCTGAGGATATGCGTCGTCAAGCGCTGAATGTCTTTCGGATGCGAATGCTCGGTGCAAAGGTTTGTTTTCGACACATCATTACGTTTACGGAGTGACCCTCTGATGGATTTCCGTGATGATAGGTCGTTCCTGTTCATTCCGGCGCCAGAACGTTGAAAGACGCAGTGAACGAAGCTATGCGCGACTGGGTAACCAACCTCTCCACTACACATTACCTCGTTGGATCTGTCATCGGTCCTCATCCCTTCCCTACCATTGTCCGTGACTTCCAAAGGGTCATCGGAAAGGAGATCAAGTTGCAACTTCAGGAGATAAGAGGAAAGTTACCGGATGCTGTTGTCGCCTGTGTTGGAGGTGGTAGTAACGCCATGGGTACTTTTTACGACTTTATCGGGGACAAAAGTGTGAGGTTAATCGGTGTGGAGGCGGGCGGTGAAGGTAAATCAATAACCTGACTCTTTTCCTTCGTTCGACTGAGTTGGTTCGTGTACAGGTCTTGACGGTGATAAGCACAGCGCAAGTTTAGCCAAAGGCCAACTCGGCGTCCTCCATGGTGTTCGAACGTACATTCTCCAATCCCCCGTGGGCCAAATCATCGAGACGTACTCTGTTAGTGCAGGTCTCGATTACCCAGCCGTGGGACCCGAACACGCTTGGTTGAAGGACTCGGGGAGAGCAGAGTATGTTGTTGCTACAGATGAAGAAGCACTTCGAGGGTTTAGAATGTGTACCCAGTTTGAGGGTATTATTCCTGGTACGTCTTCGATTTCCAATTTCGAATGAGAGGAAACGGTGTAAATTTTTCTTTTTTAGCACTCGAGTCGTCACATGCAGTTTGGGAGGCAGTTCGCGTTGCAAAGACTATGTCTGCCGATCAGGACATCGTCCTCGTAGGTCTTTCTCCCTCAGTCGCACCTCCCCTCTCTGACCACAAATGTGTTTCAGTGTTTGTCTGGCCGTGGTGACAAGGACGTTGAGCAGATATCTGAATTGCTTCCGGGCAAATGGGCGGAGAAGCTGGACTGGCATATTGAGACCGTCTCTTGAATTCAATGTTTTTTGAAGTTGATTTTGGATAATGAGCTTACGTGTGGCGAGGATGTAAAATAGATGTTGTGTATTTACTTTGTAGTCAGAGTAGAAGAATCGATGAAGTCTATGTACCTTAGCCGCTTTGATCGATGGCTGATACAGATGCAATCCGACAATCCAACAATCTGGAACGTTGGAGTCTATGGATCAATTTTCGCGTAGTCTGTGAGGTGATGAATGGTCACATCGGAGTGACCTCCTCGATGACCTTACGTGTTCCGTTCTAGTCCACAGCTGCTCAAAGTATCCCTATGTGATAGCCGTCAGAAATGAGCCCTTCATTGTTCATTTTTCAGTCTTCGAACGCGTTGATTTCAATCATTTGAATGAACAGGGACATCATCCCGGTCCGGAGAACTAGAACGAATTGGCTGACAATAACCTGTGGTAGGTGAATGTTAATCCTCTATTCAAAAACAGGGAAATTCTCGACACGTTTCTGATGATGACACATTGACCAGATCCGGGGGACGGCCTCCTGTTTAACGATCCCGGGTACTGAGTTACTGAAGTATCAAAGGGCGAGCAGGGGTGAGTGGGATTTTTTCCGAAGAAGCCCCAATTTTCTTTGCAACAAAATGACCCTAAAATGAGCACCGCTGGTCGTCGTACCTAGTCGTACCTTAAGTAAACTTAGACGCCTCGAGAAAGTTGACGTATTTACATTGAATAGAGATATCCCTTAATTTCGAGATCAAGAGTTCCGTAGGCGAATAGATACAATAATCCGGACCTTTTCTCCTACCCTGCATCCTTTACGGTACAGGTCGTCTCGAGAATGAAGCCAACCGTATCCTATGCAAACTTATGTATCGCTTATCATTTAGTAAACATGTCGAGTATTTGATTTGATATTGTAAATCAACTGTCTCGACGCCCCTCGACGCCTATCATCTATTCAGTGGAGAAAAGCGACGGGCGGCCTTGGCGTTTATCTAGGTGGTGGACAGCTTTTTCACTATACTTACTGAGTTCCCAGGCGCCCGGCGCTGACGGAGGGTTCTGGACTCAGTTGGTGCCTAGCTATACATCCCTTTGATTATAATTGAACACATTTCCTGAACCAGGTTGGTTAATCTTAGACTTCCGCCGGTTTCCAGACCTCGTCTAACCCAGGCCTAGTTTCCGCACCCTGAAAATGAAATTATCAGTCAAAAAGTCATTCCTGGTGTTCTCGTCTACTGCAGATTAAGGAGGTAAAGAATTTGAACCGGCGTAGCGGAGAAGGGTGGCCTTTCCTGGGAGCGTCATGATTAGCATGATACCCGATCAATGGTGACTCTCCCTGAAGTACACACATATATAGTTGTATCTGATGTTGCAACTTATTTTACAGCTGCTGAGGAGATGAACCACTCACCTACCCAGTGCCAGGTTGTTGTTCCGAAACGAGATATTTTACGGGCTCCCCAGATTTATTTCACCGTTCAATCCGTTAGTAGCGGGGGGTACCTATCCTTTAAGTGACGGGATTAAAAATGTGAACTCGCGTTCTTAGACAATGCCCGGTTCAACTGAACGTCCATTCTGGAATGGTTCCAGGGGTGGTTTCGTTTGAATTTCGGCCCGTCCAATTCAGTTACGAAACATGAATAACTGCAAAATGGGTAGAGGTTCCAGGATGTTTCTGGATGACAGAGATTGCGCAGGGCAACAGCTAAACAAAAGGTGATGATCTGGAGAGGGAGGTAAGAGCCGATGGGCAGGTGCTACCAATACCGGGCGGGACTTCAGAATGTGAGTCTGATCAATGACCCTGTTCTGGACTGGCGCGTCCACGAATGTAAGACGTAGAATTGAATACCGCCGCATAGCTCTGCTAGCGCGTGGTGGGTGCATCGACCTATTTCACATGGGAACGATCACGGGAAGGCTTCGAGGAGAGAGGCAGGCATAGTGTTGATGAGACCTGGGACCTTGGAACATGCACTTAAACTTGTGATTCCTGCGTGTAGAACTGGGGGGGATGGGTTAGTATGGACATGTTACTAGGGGTAGTGGGCCACATCAGATAGCTCTGAGTGATCGAGAGAACGAACAATAAGATTGATAGATCTGATAATGTTTGGGATATATGAGGATTTATCATTGTAGTAGACTAGCTACAGTTTATATACCAGAGAGAGATATGTCACAAGAATTTAGGTAAATTGCACAGTAATGTGCAGTTGCACTAGTAAAGGAAGGAATAGGCTTATAGTTATATGATGCAGTAAGAAAGATAGTGATGGTTCAAGTATCCTATGCGAGGAAACAAAAGGGCAGATGAAGTGGTGATAACTAGAGTGATTTGCGTAAATAGGCAACATGGTGAAGTTTATTCTGACATGTGAACCCAATAGCAGTGCAGTTAAGTATCTTGACAGTAGAAAGCCTGTGCCTTGAGCATGTGTTTACCACTGGTTTTGTGGGTCTCATCACCAAGGTTCCATGACTAAATCTGTTGACTCCACATCCTGTGTGGAAGACTCTTGCTCTTTTCTTGGGCATGATAAAGCTAATGCAAGCCTGCAGCACAGCAGAGGGCAGGTATGGATTCATTCATCTCACAGGAAGACATTATAAATGCAGCTCATTATTGTTTCTCATATATTGCCACCGGCCACTTTCCTTTGACAGCTTTTTCTATATGCCTTGATGGAGATATAGCTGTATCACTAGATATGCTATTGTCCCCGAGCTCAGTGGGTCTTCAGTTTAGTCCTATGTTCACCTGAATTGACTCTGGTCTCTACATGAGATTGTAGATGTGAGATGAGAACCCGACTTTCAGAAGGTTGAGTACAACGATAGAAATGACAGCTGTAAAATAGACCAAAAGTGTCACGGGAAATTGACAATAGAATAATTGTAAAAAAGAATTGTAAAAGAACTTGAAGGCATAAGGGAAGCTGGCATTATAATGAAGAAATGAAGACAAAGACCATGAATGAGTGTGTAGGGGACAGTGACATAGTGATTGACTGTGAAAGGCTCAAAGGATGTGAGCTACAGTGAAAGGGCAGTGAATGACTGTGAATGACTTTGAAGGAGACAGTTTCACAATGTCAGCTTCCCTTATGTTAGCAACTTTACCAACATAAATCCATTAGTGTGCAACTTGGTTTTATGGCAAGAGTTATGCCAAGTAATGTTAGAAAAGACAACATTACTATGCTGGACTTATCCTGCCACCATTTTAATACCCAACTTGAATTTAAAAGATCATTAGCATAAAGTCAGTATAGGTTTTGGATAAATCAGCCTTGATGTAAGGTATATCAGCATAAATGAGTGTAAGTATTGCATAGATCATCCTTGATTTATGATATATATCATCATACAACTGACACAAGTCTTGTTAAATCAACTTTGATTTATGGTTTATCAACATCAATCTTTATAATATCTTTACAGTTGCTTCACACTAAAACAGACCTTCAACATAAAAAAACAGAAATCAGATTACCTCTACTCAAACTCTGTGTTGGATTTTGAGCCAACATAAGACTATGATAAAGTCAACACAATGTTAACATAAATCCAACATAAAGTTAAAATGAATCATATGATTATGGATCATGCTTTCATTATCAAAGCAAAATATACTAACATAAAGCAAGATGTAAAACACCTTATGCTAGCATTTGTTCTAAAAAATCAAGCATTTTAATGTAGAGTGTAAAAAAGACCACTGTTTGCACCATCTGTGTCTGGAAGCCTTCGATGACCTTGACAGCCACGAATCCACGAGGCTGCTGGTAATCTTGTGAATCGTGGAAGCGCTGTGCCTTGCACGAAAGGGCAAGTCTCAGATCCAAGTAGGAAATGCTTCAATTGCTGCTGACCTAAGACCGTTGATGCTCTAGATGTCTTTGAAATTTCCAGCTTGTGCGATGGGTCTGGACAGCACCTAATTTCCCTCAGAATCTATCGATATCAACCCTCACTATGTCTTGACAGATGTATCTCGGCCAGCGTGTAAGTGGTAGATGCCTCTACCCCTCATTCTGGATCAAAAATGGGTTAACAATCAAATGATTCCTGTTCTGTTAGATTCTGAGTTTTCAGCCGAGGAGGAGGCTAGAAACCGTCTCGTAATGGTGGCCTCCGATTTATCTCATGCATTTAATCTAAATGCACCTCTGGTTGAGGATTTCTAACAACTAAGAGGTGAAATTACTAGCAAATTCCTTCCTCCCTATGCTGCAAGGTCATATTTCTCGCCAGCATCTCATGTGATTCATGTGTCGGTACATATGTGCTATCGCGGAAGAACAGCATCTGGGCAGGTGTCTGTAATGGAAGTGTCAAGCAGGATGATTTACAAAAATATCAACCGATTTTCACCTACCACCGATCAACCCACGATCTGAATGAGTCATATTCACATCAACGCACCAAGGAAGATGCGGCTGAGAGTAGAGAACAGATGTATTGATACCCCTGAGCGGGGGGCCGAAGAGATGGAACATGCACTATGTAGAACGTCAAATCGACCAGTATCTCAAGTATTTTCATGTTTTTCCAGTGTGATCAACTCATATATTACACTGGAAAAACATGAAAATACACGAGGGTTTATATAGGTATGCTAAGAGCCAATGATATCCAAGCAAAGACAAGAAATGCAATGAAAAGTCAAAAGTGTCATCTCAGAACTTTGATGAATGGATCGGATCATGAGAGTTCCAACCACAAGCTCAAGAACTAATACTCCCATATTTGACGTCCACCAACCTTTTGCAGACATTGATGATGAGTCTTCATGTTCTTGAATCTTCTCATTTCTGTTGCATTATATTCAATCTTGTAATAGATTCGCAGCACTGGTATGAGGGCCAGGTACGAACCACAATGTACGTCTTCAAAGGGATTTCTTGTCTACCTTCTAGCCGTCCCTCCGAAACACCTGACGTGACCCGTCCGGGCCGTTATGCAGTTGGATAGTCATGGATGCATTTTACGTCCGTGCTATCGCTTCTGCTCACGACTGTCAAAGAGATATTATTGCACCCTTCTACCAGGATCTGTAGCCTGAAGATGTACCAGACCGCAATTCAAATACAGCCTTATTTTCGGAGTCTAACAGCTTCGGATAAAATGCTTCCGAGGGCCGCGTCGTGTTTCATCCTTACGCAAAGAGAAACTTGATCAGGGCTGGGAATTTCAAATGGGTGGAGATTTCAAGGCCATCAGCTTGCCTCGGTATGTGGCCATCCAAACGATATTCTGATTAACGGAACGGAGGAGAAACTGAAACAATACCATCTATTATCCAGCCATATTCCCTGCCATCTCACGTTGAGAGAAGCCCATTTACTGAAAAGACTAGCAAACTAACCATTGCTCTATATGCTCTCCAAAATCAACTTGCGCTTTTTACCGTTATCCAATGCTTGATCTTACCGTGTTATAGTAATTACTACCTACATGTCTCCTACTACCATGAAATCAGGAACGGATGGCATTTTGTTGGACATTGAGTCGCAGTATAGGCTTAGGCACTGATAAGGGCTTATGTGATGAAGGAATTGTGGATATGATAAGGGGGTTGGTGTTGTAACTCCTTAAAGGGTTGTATGTCGTCGTTCTTTGACCTGGAGATCTGACTTTTTCTGTTTCTGCTGGCAGCATATTCTCATGTCATGTCAGACCAGGAAGCTGTCCTGTAGTACTGACAGATAAAGGTTTTGATTGATATTTCCATATACATTTCCCTTCTTCATCAATCTCCACTCCAGATGCCGTAGCTTACATTGGCTGACTCTGAGACTTGGCGTTAGGCACAGAAGCAAGTTGGACAGATTGGGGTGGGATCTCATTCATAGCCTCTTCCTCATGGAATTTCTCAAGATATACAACTGTGATAGACAAGATATGGTGCCTATGTTTTGTCAGCCCGGAGATTGGGATAAGCATATGTTTTCAATTTGGATCATACTCGCAGCTATCTCAGGTAGGGCCTAGACAGATACTTGCCATCCCTCTGTATTGGTATTAGGAGTAAGCATGGTTGCTGTGTTTTTAATCTGAAGTGCAAGGGTAGGTTAATTTATTTCTATGGGATTTCGGCTCAGTAACAATCATCCTACCCAGATAATATGACATATCCTGATTCCACTAAAAGGGTCAGTACCCTTTGAATCCTGGTGAAGGGGAGCTACTGCAGGCTAAGTTCTGTCTCAGAGTGCAACAGTGACCCTTGTAGATGTAGTAAATCCATAATCTCAGTCTGTGAAAGCAGGATTGCGAACCACTTCCCGCACTTTAAATGCAATGAGAGAGGTGGTAACTGTATTGGTCACAAGTAATAGAATGGTGACCTCAAGGATGGTTGAGGGATGGTTCAAGGTCGTGAAAGTTATGGAGTCGGCGCATGGCAGACGTGATAACAACGGTGTAGGTTCCAGCTGGGAAAATGACCACAAATCGTCAGCCGGAAACCGGGCTTTTGGCATCTGGTGAAACAAAAACATACCAAGTATGCCTGAACATTGGCACAAGACGCCGCATGAGCGTGGCACTTTGCTCGCCAAAATAGCATGATGTCATCAGAGTCCAACAACTGAACTAGGGTGATAGACCTGAACACACCTGTAAAATTCATAGAAAACCAGATTTAAACACAGGAAAGCCAGATGATAACTATCATCGCTGTATCTTGTAACTTCAAGACATAACATCATTTGGATATTATCCATGCACACGCACGTCATGGCCTGAACACAATTCTCTGATGTGAACTAGGAGGGCACTCAGGTACTCTCTCACAACAGATAACTAAATACATTTGACAACCAGATGATGAAACATCAGAAATTCACCCTCCAAGTCCTGGCTGAAACATGAGTGGCTCGGTGCAATCCATAGATCGGGTTGGGAGGGAACATACATCCGACATGTCGTGTGGTTGGCGTATTGAATGGGGGAAAACCTTCAAATGACAGGTGCCTGACCATTCGTCAAATGCCTCCCCTCCTTAGGAGAGCCAGGAAACTCTTAAATAGATACGGAAGGTGATTGCAACATCAGATTTTGCTGAAGTAAGTACCCATGCCAAAAAAAAACAAGGTTTGGTTGGAAAAAAACATCAAGATCCTTGCGAATCATACCCTGATATTCCGCTGCACAGAGCTGTGTCATCGGGACAATGTGGGCTACATCTGCACTTACCTCGACCACATGAGCGTGGAAGATTTATTATTGGAAGGTTTGTCTTGATGTAATTAAATAGGTTGAGCTCTCAAGAACCAATGTGGTCCAACTCCCCTCCTCCACCTCCCTTTGACTCAAAATGATTTCTGAAAGAGGCGCGAGTGTATATCCTCCACCAACGTGAGTTCTAGATGTATTCTTGCCCTTTGTGATCTCACCGGCCGAAACACTGGATCCTTCTGGAGGGCTGGATATCATGTTGGAATAATCAGCCTGCACTTTCCTCTGGCTAAATGATGCTCATCTTCAAAATCAGGTTTTAGGATGTTTTTTGAACTGGGGATTCTTTGGTGCCCTATGTGTTCAAATCTGTGAGTCTCCTAATCCACTATTTGAATGGAGTTTGAGAGCTAGAGGTACATTCAATAGTCCTGTTTTATTGGGCATTTCCAAAAGACAAGCTATACTTGAAACTGGTTGTTTATGGCCTGTTTGCCTTGGACATTGTTCAAACTGCGATAATCACCAGAGATGCCTTCTTCAAGTTTGGGACGCATTTTGGCGATGCCCCCATATTTGTCTCTCTGCAAAATCTCTGGTTCTCAGTTTTCGTCATCAATGCTATCAGTAAGTTCCATTTACAGTCGAATTTTCAATCTTATTCCGCAACGCTTTAGACAGTGCTATTGTTCAGCTATTCTTTGCCTACCGTATCACGGTTTTGTCGAAGTCCAAAGTTCTGGGTGCCCTAGTTGCCATGGTTCGTCAACATCTTTGATTTTATAGATCCAAAATTTAACCCTGCTCATGTAGTTGGCTCTTGCTGAATGTGGAGCTGGTATCGCCAGTGGTGCTCAGGCCAAACTCAGTAAACTCAACAACCTGGAAACTATTGCTCTAGCTATTGAGACCACATTTACTGTGTGCAACCACCTTTGGTCTTTGATTCCCTTGTAGACTGTCTAACATTTGTGATCCAGGTTTTCTTATCTATTGCTGCAGCTTGTGATATCCTTATTACAGCCTCCATGGTCATAATTGTGAATTCATCTGGAAGTTAGGGTTCATTTACAATGGCTTATTATTATACAAATAGCTCTCACAAAATAGAGGAACTGGTCTTAATCCTGCAACTTCTGATGCAATTACAAAGATTATTTGGTTGACTGTTGAAACAGGTAAGCAGTTGTTAGAAATTGAAAATGATAAATCCATTTGTGCTAACAGGTCTTTGTATAATAACTCACAGGAACCCTCACCAGTAAGATATCAAACTTTCTTAATCAACTGCTCATTACTAACTGTTTGCATTAGCTGTGGTTGCTATTCTCACTATGGCATTGAAGATTACTTTTCCAGCCAAGGCTTACTGCAACATAATGATAGACATAATTGGGAAAATTTACTCCAACAATTTTTTAGTCATCCTCAACCGGAGAATCAGGATTATGGATGGCAGAAGTACTATTTTGCAGTCATCAGCTCAAGCAGACAGTCTTCGTTTCTCTCCTCCGGAATCAAAGGGGAAGTGCACTACAGATGAAACATTGGCAGAGATCAGGATCAAACCGGAAGTTTGGGGTGAGAACAGCAGCTCCAGGGAAGAGGCAATTTAGTCCCACCCTTTCTGGTAAGCACAACAGGTTATGTGGCTTTAGAAATTCGGGCTAACATTTTGTAGTGCAGGAATCACTCACTCCCAGACCTTCATAAGAGCATCCTTGTCCATTTTCCATATTTACAATGCATTGGTGGCAACCTCCTCCGAGGATGTAGTTATTCCTATGTCTATACCCATTGTGAAGTGAAATGTGAAACCAGAACTATATATACAGAAATATTGCAATTGGGGACCCAGTTGAATCTGTGTGCATTTTACATTTCTTAGATGCCTTCCTTCCCAGCTGAGATAGTAGCACCAATAAGGCTGCAAAGATAGGGGTCTACTAGAGAGCTCTCTCAAACCGGATATTCTTTACCGTAGCTGTTGGAACCATATCACTAATTCATCTTGTGGTCATTGAGGTGATGATGTTCACAAAGTGGATGATTTTACAGTGTTGCAGATACAGTTACTAGAGTCATCAAACTCAAAATTGAAGTTATGTCATGTTCAGCTGAAGAACTTCAAACTTCAGATCTTCACCTTGATAGAAGCCACAAGTTACTATTTCACCTGAACAACCATATCTTGAAAGTGGTGCCATCAACAAAGCTATGACAATCTTCAACTCTACATCTGCACAGTTCAGTGTACAGCTCTTTGGATCTCGCTCAGCTTCCATTTTTAACTTATCTTACCATGGAATGTGTAGATTGTAGTCTCTGGCATCCTTTATAGTTAAATGGCAGAACTTATCTAAAAACAAATGGAACCCAATTTAGGAATGCACTCATTTTATATTTTACAAAGACTGGGATATGAAAAACAGGGTCCCTAGATAATTTGTGAGTAAGTAGGTCAAACTATATATATTTGTTTGCTTACTTTGTTCCGCACTAGTGTCAGCCGACCAGTTTTATAATCTATGCTTACCATGTTTCACTATACAGTAATACAGTTAATCTTAGCAGCATAAAGGTGGAGCGTGGGCACCTCTGATTTAGTATTGAAGAGTTAAGCTGATTACAGATGGCTGCAGTCTGCAGATACTATAGATTGGTAGCTGTTCAAGCATATTCAACCTATCAAGGAAAGTCTTTTGAGACTTTACAGAGAGATCTTGGAGCTCAATGCAACTTCATACACCGTCCAAAGATGGAGGTTTCAGCCAGAAAGTCACTCAGGAAAGCTGACATGCTGACATATTCTTGGCTTCAGAAATTGGGGCTAACTTTTTGTATTGCAGAAATCACTCACTTCCAGATGTTCCTAAAACTATCCTTGTCCATTTTCTATCATTTTTACATAGTGCAATATGGTACTGCCTCTGGGGGCATAGTAATTCCCATGTCTAAACCCATTGTGGTGTGAAATGTTAACCCAAAATTATTTACATAGAACAATTTTGCAAGTGGAGGCCTAGTTGAATCTGTGCATTGTAGATTTCTTAGATGTCTTGCTGAGATAGTAGCACCAGCAAGGCTGTACAGTTAGGAGTCCTAGTACTCTCTCAAACTTGACTTTCTTTACTGTAGCTGTTGATCCATATCACTGATTTGTCTTGTAGCCACTTGTGGTGGTGAAGCTCACACAGGGGAAGATTTTACAGTCTTGTGTATGAGGTTACCAGAACCAAACTCATAGCTCAAGTTTTGTCATGTTCAGCTGCTCCAAGCAAATCTAATGGCTGGAGAATTCCAAACTTCAAATCTTCACCAATTCCTCTTCCCATAAAGAATACTTACTTGAACTGGCCATAATTCTTGGACTCAAACACTGTGGCAAGAATTAGGTGCACAACAGCAAAGTAGAAACTTGGGAGTCATTCAAGCCAAAAATTATAACAAATGAATCCACTGCAAAATAATTGAGAAATGGCTAAAGCTAAAAACCCTTGCATAGAGAAAACTGTGTGGTGAAAAAAAATATGAGAGGGCGAGAAGATAATGTGTGTAGATAAAGGCAAAACTGTGAGCAAATACTAATGATTCTGGAGGGATATCCTCACTCTGAAAGGCAAAATTCAAATGGAGCTGTCAAGAGGTCCAGGCTTAGGTCAATGTGGACATCAACTGCTATAGTCTCTAGCTATAGACATTTGCCCCCTGTCTCCAGTTCCCCAGTAGTCAGCTTCAGCTAGCAATCAGAACCCCTTCAGGGAGAGATAATCAAGTATAAAGTGGATTGAGAAACTAAATGTATGCTAGAAGTTCTTAGTACAATGGATATATTCAATTAATTGTATAGTCAATGGCAAAAAAAGGATAGTTGGCTCATTTGTAAGTATAACCAAGTGTCACAAACTGAGTCTTCCTCAGCAAAGACACCTGAATTCATCAATTCAGGGCTGTATGGTGATCAATAAAGCAGTTATACACCTAATATAAAGTGTAAGGAGGTAGAACCAAATTGGTTTACCTCATTATGCCATCCTCAATATCTTACATATATCTCCACACAGGACAATCCTTGACATTGAGTTAAATGTACTAGTGAGTGACGCCCACATGCTTCAACGGCCCGAAGAATCATCAAAGCTCCCGGGCCGCGAAGTTTGGGACTTCCAGAACACACCTCTAATGAAGTGATGAGGTGATCAGTGAAGTATGGGCTATATTGCTGGCTCAATTTATGAACCTTTTATACTTACAGACAATTATCTAGAATATTCATGTATGTACTCTCTACTTCTACCTATCAGTAAGCACTGAGATTCTGGGTAAGAATAGAAGGAAAGGAAACTATAGAATAATTGAATTTGAAATAGGTGGAGTTATCGAGTCAATGCCTACTTGGATCCATAATGATCCACCATTGTAGAAATCCCATGACAACCTCGGCCCACAGATTACGTGTTCCACGCCCTTGTAATTCCCCACAACGCGACTTCTTCCATTATTACTCCCCGCAACATTCCCCCCTGCAGTTCATAAAACCCGTAGCCACCTTCGACGCAGTCATATCGGTGGAATTCCAAATTCTGCCAGTGCGACACAACACTACAGCACTTAACAAGGCAACAGCACAAGTTGTTTTGGCTGAAGTACATACCACACATTATTTCTGCAGTCCTGTATGCTCAATTATGTTACTGCCAAATGTATTCCTCATTCCTGTGCATCTCAAACATACACAATTCTTTGCTACATAGTCAGTTTCATTCATAAGTTCTGAAGCCATATCTTATATAAATTGAACAACAGTTACAGATCAAATGGAACTTGCAGTGCTGTCTGTTACCAGAGTAGGAACACCACTGGGACTTTCAACCCATGCCTGACAAGTAGGTGCTATGGGTAGTGGGAATGTGTTGGCCTGCGTTGATGTCTTTTACTTATGAAAAATATTAGTTGATAGTATGCTGGTTTGAACTTGAGGAAGCTATAGCAAGACGAGCCTGTACCATTAATTTATTTTTATATACATTAAAGAATCAGGGGAATTGGTGAGTATACACAGGAATGCAAGGGGATTGAAGTTGTATTTGCATACAAAGGCATCGAATTGAGGGCTGGAAATGTATTTACTTTCATAGAAAAGGGTCATAAATGTTAGTTGGCAGTCAAGGCATAGTGAACACCTAATGACCGTGGAGAGTGAAGAGATCATGAGCACAATTCTCACTGGTTCTAAGTAGGTCTCATGGCAACATATAGGGATGGCATACTCAACAACAAACTGATAATTCTAAATAAGAGCTTCAAACTGTAACAAAAGCACTACTTAGGATGGTAATAAGCTGCTGTAGCCTGAACAACAACGGCAATGCCCTCCTTTCCCTAGGTACATTGTTACCGGGTTTAGTTGCAACCTAGTACCTTGACACTAGCACCTCAATCACGAGTGACCTTATATTTGCCCTAGGCCGGAATCAGACAATGCTAGCTCGGATGGTAGCAGTTACAACTCACTTGGGCCTCCTCAGTAAAGATCCACATGCTAGTTTCTATGTGCAAAGAAAAGAAAGTTACCGCCGTGTGGTCAGGAAAGGAAAGGTGATTAAGCAAATACTACTCACTTGGCAACTCGGCAAGATTCTGTTCCCAAAGCAAGGGGGACGTCTCGTCAGCCTCCATCAGCGCATTCTCTATTTCGTACATTTGAAATCCTTTCAAGAGTCCAGTAAAAAGATTGAAGCTCACGCTGATATCCAGTGTTTGCATACATCATCAACTTTGGATGGAAGTTGGCTTCCACAGTATTACCAGCACTTGTTGAGCAATGTTACCATAGATTCCATACAGTTATAAATGCATGAAATCAACTCACCCAACCTTGAACAAGAATGTGGGTGCCACATCAATGAAGCCATGTCTATCTGAAGTCACGGTACCTATAGAAGATAAGCATAAGCCGAAAATCTCCACAACCCTCGCAAGAGCGGAACAACTGAAATGCTTACCAACTGCAATATCCTGGTACATTTCAGTGCTGTTAGTGGCCTTGATAAGATTTCCACTAATCTTGCTGGGTTTAGACCAGTCACGGGGGTTATCAGTCAAAGTGGTGATTTCACCGAGCTGTTCAAAACATCCGTAAGACTTGGAATAAATATGGAGAAAATTCAGAGCAGACGTTGACTTCCACGGGGAGTTGCGGGTCGATAATATTACCACTGTCCTATAGTTTCTGTGAGTGGGATGTAACAGAACACAATGTTCAGCTTACAACTTCAGCCACGCTGAATCCAAGCCTAGCAGAATAGTTGATATCAAAACTGCCAGTGTTACCGTTGCCTTTGTAGAGCCGAGCTACTTTCCTAAAAATAAAATAGTAACACTTTCTTTGCGGGCGGAAGGTACAAGGAAAACGAACCAAGCGACACGGCTCTGCTCATGGCTCATGGTCTCATCAGTAGGTGGTTGGAATGTGAGGACAAGCTCCACATCCTTTTTGAGTGAACTAGGGTTGTATTTGAATTTGAGATTGCGGTCCATTGGTGTCAAGAGTTAGAGATTTGCTGTAATCGCTGCAGAGAGGTTGTGTCCTGACAAGAGTGAGGAATGAGAAACAACCCTTTTATATGACTGAGGAAATACAAGGTCGCAATTGGACTTTTAGCTGCGACACGGTGACAAACGCTGAGTACGTCAAAGGGAGACAGATTTCATCTTAGAACTTCAACCCCGGGAGAATACCTCCCACCAGTGACACTCCACGATTCAAAAAGCCCCGGTTTCCTAATCAATACCTTATCATGATTCAAAAGAACGTCCCAGCCTCCCAGGGTAGGCATGGTGGCAATATCCATAATGGTTGAAGGACATAATTTTTTGGTGATTTACCTAGATTCATCCCGCGGCTTTCTCAATTCCATTTTCCTCGGTGGAGTGACAGCACCGTACCAGAGACTAACCGCTAACACAACCCAGAATGTTAGATGTCACGTAGCGTACAGGACACACCTCCGATGACACCGGGCTGAAAAAGGGAAAGAAAAACGAAATTCATGGGCGATGTAACAAAAGAAGCACGACCGTATAACTGTCAAAATACCCGTAGTTTGAAATCCGGGGACTGTTGAATTCCGTAATGGTTCTGTCAAACCGAGGCATTGTTGAACATCTGTGAGTGATTTGACAGGTGACAACCGTTATCTCCTCCTCGTTAGGATGGAGCATCAGAGAATACCCTTAGTTTAATCCGGGGATGGTTGAGTCCCGTAATGTATATATCAGACGTAAAGCGATATTGAACGGGGGCTGCTGGTCTCCTTCCCCTCAGCGTCATCACCAGACTTAGCAATCCCCCGAAATTTAATGTTCAAATACACGGCCAGAGGTTTGATTTACCCATTGCTGGATGTTATGAATGTTATCAGTGTGACAACGCCGGTGCGCGAACTCTTTGATAGCTTTCCGTGATTTACCAATCTGATCTCCCACGAGCGTTATCTTTTGCAACGCACCTCATTTTTATCTTCACACACCTACAGTAAATGATGTCATCGCGATCACTCGACCCTACCTTCAGCCCAAGAGTAAGGTTCCTGCAGTAGATGCCATCTAAGTCTCGATGCCGACATCGTTGTTCAAAGTCTGGACCATTCACGCTCGAGGAACCCAAACTTTCGCTGAATGCTAAAGCGATATTTTACGATTGAACAGTTGCTGAAAACGCAACTCGTGCCAACCTTACAGTCCGGGGACGACCAGGCTCCAGTCCGATACATCCTCTTCACTGTTTATGATCGAGGCTTCCGGCTTCTAGGATTAATTCTACTGCTCAAGGTGAGGCACAGGATCTAAGTGAAACTGTTTATTTTGACTGAAAAGTGGCGGTGTCCTAGCCCAGGAAATTCAAAAAGGTCTTCGCTTCCTTACCGCAATTCGACAAGCCCCGGAGTCCTAGCTTGTTTTAAGGATATATATATTCAAAGGAATCAGATACCGGCAATAGGTTATGGCAGATGTGCCGGATAATTTTATCTATCAACCTAGTTGACGGCTTTTCAAGCGAGCTTCTGATCGACTGTTTCCCTCAAATAATCCGTCACCCTGACCCGTACGTAGGCTGGTTTTTGACATGTGGGAGTGGCTTGTGCCTGGAAATTTGGCAACGTTACACCCGGTCAATTCTTTGCTTGCTTTTCCCTCCAAACCTGTTGCCTTGACTTTGGCGAGCTACACTTTTATTTGATGGTTTCATGGAGGACTGAGATTCTTTGATGAGGACCTAATCGGGGCTATGAGTAACCAATGTCTGAGGTGAAAGATAGAGGAGAGATATTTTAGTTACAGTGGACATTATTTGGATGTCTGTTGGACTTTTCCAGATACAGAATATTTATGAATGTTCGTAGACAACCCTTAGATGTGGCAGGCATCTGGAAGATGTTTTCAAATGTTCTCAACGTGGTGGCAAAAGTGACACAGCTGTGTTGTAAACACACTCATGTCCTGCGGGAGATCAAACAACGATATCAGCATCGAGACTTAGATGGCATCTACTGCAGGAACCTTACTCTTGGGCTGAAGGTAGGGTCGAGTGATCGCGATGACATCATTTACTGTAGGTGTGTGAAGATAAAAATGAGGTGCGTTGCAAAAGATAACGCTCGTGGGAGATCAGATTGGTAAATCACGGAAAGCTATCAAAGAGTTCGCGCACCGGCGTTGTCACACTGATAACATTCATAACATCCAGCAATGGGTAAATCAAACCTCTGGCCGTGTATTTGAACATTAAATTTCGGGGGATTGCTAAGTCTGGTGATGACGCTGAGGGGAAGGAGACCAGCAGCCCCCGTTCAATATCGCTTTACGTCTGATATATACATTACGGGACTCAACCATCCCCGGATTAAACTAAGGGTATTCTCTGATGCTCCATCCTAACGAGGAGGAGATAACGGTTGTCACCTGTCAAATCACTCACAGATGTTCAACAATGCCTCGGTTTGACAGAACCATTACGGAATTCAACAGTCCCCGGATTTCAAACTACGGGTATTTTGACAGTTATACGGTCGTGCTTCTTTTGTTACATCGCCCATGAATTTCGTTTTTCTTTCCCTTTTTCAGCCCGGTGTCATCGGAGGTGTGTCCTGTACGCTACGTGACATCTAACATTCTGGGTTGTGTTAGCGGTTAGTCTCTGGTACGGTGCTGTCACTCCACCGAGGAAAATGGAATTGAGAAAGCCGCGGGATGAATCTAGGTAAATCACCAAAAAATTATGTCCTTCAACCATTATGGATATTGCCACCATGCCTACCCTGGGAGGCTGGGACGTTCTTTTGAATCATGATAAGGTATTGATTAGGAAACCGGGGCTTTTTGAATCGTGGAGTGTCACTGGTGGGAGGTATTCTCCCGGGGTTGAAGTTCTAAGATGAAATCTGTCTCCCTTTGACGTACTCAGCGTTTGTCACCGTGTCGCAGCTAAAAGTCCAATTGCGACCTTGTATTTCCTCAGTCATATAAAAGGGTTGTTTCTCATTCCTCACTCTTGTCAGGACACAACCTCTCTGCAGCGATTACAGCAAATCTCTAACTCTTGACACCAATGGACCGCAATCTCAAATTCAAATACAACCCTAGTTCACTCAAAAAGGATGTGGAGCTTGTCCTCACATTCCAACCACCTACTGATGAGACCATGAGCCATGAGCAGAGCCGTGTCGCTTGGTTCGTTTTCCTTGTACCTTCCGCCCGCAAAGAAAGTGTTACTATTTTATTTTTAGGAAAGTAGCTCGGCTCTACAAAGGCAACGGTAACACTGGCAGTTTTGATATCAACTATTCTGCTAGGCTTGGATTCAGCGTGGCTGAAGTTGTAAGCTGAACATTGTGTTCTGTTACATCCCACTCACAGAAACTATAGGACAGTGGTAATATTATCGACCCGCAACTCCCCGTGGAAGTCAACGTCTGCTCTGAATTTTCTCCATATTTATTCCAAGTCTTACGGATGTTTTGAACAGCTCGGTGAAATCACCACTTTGACTGATAACCCCCGTGACTGGTCTAAACCCAGCAAGATTAGTGGAAATCTTATCAAGGCCACTAACAGCACTGAAATGTACCAGGATATTGCAGTTGGTAAGCATTTCAGTTGTTCCGCTCTTGCGAGGGTTGTGGAGATTTTCGGCTTATGCTTATCTTCTATAGGTACCGTGACTTCAGATAGACATGGCTTCATTGATGTGGCACCCACATTCTTGTTCAAGGTTGGGTGAGTTGATTTCATGCATTTATAACTGTATGGAATCTATGGTAACATTGCTCAACAAGTGCTGGTAATACTGTGGAAGCCAACTTCCATCCAAAGTTGATGATGTATGCAAACACTGGATATCAGCGTGAGCTTCAATCTTTTTACTGGACTCTTGAAAGGATTTCAAATGTACGAAATAGAGAATGCGCTGATGGAGGCTGACGAGACGTCCCCCTTGCTTTGGGAACAGAATCTTGCCGAGTTGCCAAGTGAGTAGTATTTGCTTAATCACCTTTCCTTTCCTGACCACACGGCGGTAACTTTCTTTTCTTTGCACATAGAAACTAGCATGTGGATCTTTACTGAGGAGGCCCAAGTGAGTTGTAACTGCTACCATCCGAGCTAGCATTGTCTGATTCCGGCCTAGGGCAAATATAAGGTCACTCGTGATTGAGGTGCTAGTGTCAAGGTACTAGGTTGCAACTAAACCCGGTAACAATGTACCTAGGGAAAGGAGGGCATTGCCGTTGTTGTTCAGGCTACAGCAGCTTATTACCATCCTAAGTAGTGCTTTTGTTACAGTTTGAAGCTCTTATTTAGAATTATCAGTTTGTTGTTGAGTATGCCATCCCTATATGTTGCCATGAGACCTACTTAGAACCAGTGAGAATTGTGCTCATGATCTCTTCACTCTCCACGGTCATTAGGTGTTCACTATGCCTTGACTGCCAACTAACATTTATGACCCTTTTCTATGAAAGTAAATACATTTCCAGCCCTCAATTCGATGCCTTTGTATGCAAATACAACTTCAATCCCCTTGCATTCCTGTGTATACTCACCAATTCCCCTGATTCTTTAATGTATATAAAAATAAATTAATGGTACAGGCTCGTCTTGCTATAGCTTCCTCAAGTTCAAACCAGCATACTATCAACTAATATTTTTCATAAGTAAAAGACATCAACGCAGGCCAACACATTCCCACTACCCATAGCACCTACTTGTCAGGCATGGGTTGAAAGTCCCAGTGGTGTTCCTACTCTGGTAACAGACAGCACTGCAAGTTCCATTTGATCTGTAACTGTTGTTCAATTTATATAAGATATGGCTTCAGAACTTATGAATGAAACTGACTATGTAGCAAAGAATTGTGTATGTTTGAGATGCACAGGAATGAGGAATACATTTGGCAGTAACATAATTGAGCATACAGGACTGCAGAAATAATGTGTGGTATGTACTTCAGCCAAAACAACTTGTGCTGTTGCCTTGTTAAGTGCTGTAGTGTTGTGTCGCACTGGCAGAATTTGGAATTCCACCGATATGACTGCGTCGAAGGTGGCTACGGGTTTTATGAACTGCAGGGGGGAATGTTGCGGGGAGTAATAATGGAAGAAGTCGCGTTGTGGGGAATTACAAGGGCGTGGAACACGTAATCTGTGGGCCGAGGTTGTCATGGGATTTCTACAATGGTGGATCATTATGGATCCAAGTAGGCATTGACTCGATAACTCCACCTATTTCAAATTCAATTATTCTATAGTTTCCTTTCCTTCTATTCTTACCCAGAATCTCAGTGCTTACTGATAGGTAGAAGTAGAGAGTACATACATGAATATTCTAGATAATTGTCTGTAAGTATAAAAGGTTCATAAATTGAGCCAGCAATATAGCCCATACTTCACTGATCACCTCATCACTTCATTAGAGGTGTGTTCTGGAAGTCCCAAACTTCGCGGCCCGGGAGCTTTGATGATTCTTCGGGCCGTTGAAGCATGTGGGCGTCACTCACTAGTACATTTAACTCAATGTCAAGGATTGTCCTGTGTGGAGATATATGTAAGATATTGAGGATGGCATAATGAGGTAAACCAATTTGGTTCTACCTCCTTACACTTTATATTAGGTGTATAACTGCTTTATTGATCACCATACAGCCCTGAATTGATGAATTCAGGTGTCTTTGCTGAGGAAGACTCAGTTTGTGACACTTGGTTATACTTACAAATGAGCCAACTATCCTTTTTTTGCCATTGACTATACAATTAATTGAATATATCCATTGTACTAAGAACTTCTAGCATACATTTAGTTTCTCAATCCACTTTATACTTGATTATCTCTCCCTGAAGGGGTTCTGATTGCTAGCTGAAGCTGACTACTGGGGAACTGGAGACAGGGGGCAAATGGGCTGCCTATAGCTAGAGACTATAGCAGTTGATGTCCACATTGACCTAAGCCTGGACCTCTTGACAGCTCCATTTGAATTTTGCCTTTCAGAGTGAGGATATCCCCTAGAATCATTAGTATTTGCTCACAGTTTTGCCTTTATCTACACACATTATCTTCTGGCCCTCTCATCTTTTTTTTCACCACACAGTTTTCTCTATGCAAGGGTTTTTAGCTTTAGCCATTTCTCAATTATTTTGCAGTGGATTCATTTGTTATAATTTTTGGCTTGAATGACTCCCAAGTTTCTACTTTGCTGTTGTGCACCTAATTCTTGCCACAGTGTTTGAGTCCAAGTGTCACAAAGTGTGTACTATTCTCTTTACTTTCCTATGGTCTCTTTTCCTTTCACTACGATACATGACATCATTCTCATTTCATCTCTTGGTCCTATCTTCATTCCACTGTGTTCTGTTGCTTTCTGCTATGTTCTATCAGTTTCCATATGATACCAGGTCATGACATCATAGGTCACATGCCAAGTAGTATATATAGGTTGACTTGTCACCTAGTCCCCCATCTTGACCTCTTTGTCTTGGGACTAGTTATCGACTGTCAAGCATGGCCAGTTCAAGTAAGTGTTCTTTATGGGAAGAGGAATTGGTGAAGATTTGAAGTTTGGAATTCTTCAGCCATTAGATTTACTTGGAGCAGCTGAACATGACAAAACTTGAGCTATGAGTTTGATTCTGGTAACCTCATACACAAGACTGTAAAATCTTCCCCTGTGTGAGCTTCACCACCACAAGTGGCTACAAGACAAATTAGTGATATGGATCAACGGCTATAGTAAAGAAAGTCAAGTTTGAGAGAGTACTAGGACTCCTAACTGTACAGCCTTGCTGGTGCTACTATCTCAGCAAGGCATCTAAGAAATTTACAATGCACAGATTCAACTAGGCCTCCAATTACAAAATTGTTCTATGTAAATAATTTTGGGTTAACATTTCACACCACAATGGGTTTAGACATGGGAATTACTATGCCCCCAGAGGCAGTACCATATTGCACTATGTAAAAATGATAGAAAATGGACAAGGATAGTTTTAGGAACATCTGGAAGTGAGTGATTTCTGCAATACAAAAAGT
>MU127898.1:0-29644 GCA_014904975.1 Marasmius fiardii PR-910
CGCTTCAGCTTCGCGAATTCAAAGCTTCATCGTCCACCACGAAGTTCATCAGCGTCCCAACTTACTGTGAGTTATGGATCCCGTTCAACTTAGTCCATCTGATTGTATTTTTTTTTTGATTTAGAAAGCCGAATAAATAAGCGCGGAAGGCCAGAAATGAACCACGAGGTGGACTTCGGACACGGAGTACGGGGTCTTCTGCCTTTATCTTGGCTACATCCCACGAGATGATGGGCAGCTAAATCCTGGCAGAGCCTGAAGATGAATGAGTAGCTGAGGGTCTTATGAGGAGAATGACAAGGGATGCACTTGGGGAATCGGTTGACCTAGACGGTCATTTCATTCGTTTCTGAGGTTAGGTCGTGCGTCTTTTCATCTCATAAGAGTACTTTTACTAATGAAGCTCTGACTGTTAGATCTACATAGTTATAGAAACAAACCCGCGATGGACATTCCCACTGAACGGTAGAATAGGCTTCTGTGGGGCGACTCGAAGGGTAAAGCCGCCAAGAATCCTGAGTTGTGTTGAGCAGTCTATACATAGTACCACCTAGGGGAGGGTTGATTGGGATTAGGTTTTTACCGTCGCAAGCACGGGAAAGTTATAGCCAATTACTTCTACCTACCAGATGTATGTCCCCAACCTGATTTACTGAAAGACTCATTAACACGCTACTGCCCGTTTAAAACCTGTTCGCTATCGAAGCAGACCACTGCATGTAGCGAATAGTCATTCAAAACAAGTATTCAAGCAGTTCTTTCCCGATGCTTAAATAATTTTTTTCGCTTGAACTTCGTCACTCACTTACACTGTCTGCCTCAGCGGGATGCATCGGCAAACTGAAAATTTGGCAAATGTTCTGTTCTTTATGTGTAATGTCAAGCCGGCGGTCGGAGTCAAGAATGAATGTTGACTCCTGGAGGTTCGTACGCGACGCTCACTGCCGCCAGCCCATCAAGCCAGCCCTAACTATAACGCGCCCAGTCATTCACCGCTGTTTACCTGCGATTTGTTCATTGGCCTTTGCTCGATTTTTTTCATCTCGACTTCACGCGATCCGACATTCTCATGACGCATACTAGGAGGATCATACCAGGAGTCTATCCGGGCAACTCAGTTTTCATCATTTGGAGTGATGCAAACCCCCAGGGTTTCGGATAGAAATGCGAAGTCAGTGTATAGAAGAGCCTTGACTCAGATTCAATGTCATGAAGAGGACACAATGGAAGATCAACGTGATAAAAGACTGCGGAAGGCACACCGGAAATAGAAATTAGGTTCAAGTGCGCTGCTGTTAGATCCTTCTTCTCTCACGCTCAAAGCTCTACAGCCTTCGCACCGGAACGATCTATATATTTCAATTGAGGCCGCGGTAACTCCCAACCAGTGCTAGAGCCTAGGGGCGTCAAGATGTTCCATTTGTGTAGGATGGCATGAGAAATCAGGCAGATTGCTGTACAGTACAGCATTCACTAACATGCACTTTCCACGTTTGAGAGTAAGTGTATGGATACATCATAAAAACTGTCTATAGGTACATATAGATGGTCCTGTGAATCGAATAGTAAACCCCTTCTCGTCTTCGTATCTAAAAATCAATCGAGTGATACGGTACTCCGCGTCTTCAACTGAAAACCGTCAAAGTGCGACATAATTGCACTGACAGTAGCATAGGTGAATTGGCCACCAAGCGTATGGTGGTCGAACGGGTTGTTATCGGTTCCTGCCCACTGTCTGAACGCAAATCCTCGTGAAATGCATTTGTGTATTCCGACCGCCCAAGCTTCAAAATGCCGAAAAAAGTCGGTGATCAGATCCGTGATCAAGTTCGAGGGACGGAGAAACAAGCTAGATTTCGAGTCTCGTACACGGTCATAGCTTTCCGTGAACCAAGACTCATAAGGAAGCGGCTTGTCTTGGGAAACATCCATATGCTCTCCAGGGCCTTTGTATCGAGAACAAAGACATAGCAATACATAAAAGATGGACTCCAGATCGTGGCGGTAAAGGTGACCCGAAGCCCACACGATGTCAACCAGATCATAGGCAATATACGGTTTGGTACCAGTGCGCTGCTTTGAGGAAGCTTTGCGATCTTCCGCGACCCTTGACGATAAATCAAAGTCATTGAGAACACCATAAACTTCGCGCGTCGTTGGATTTCGCCAAAACATTATGTTGTTCAAACTGATGTCCCGGTGCAAGATTTTAGGAATCACATATAACCAGCGATGGCCTAAACCAGCGTTCAGCTCCGGGACGGAGAAGACAAGAGTTCATGAAGATACATACATTGGAGAATATCGTAAAATACTTGCGCAAATTCTTCAGGGGTGACCAGGTCATGGATAGGCTGAAGCTTTCGTTGCACCGTGATGCAAGCGCGTCGCTTCTCATAGTGGTCGGGAAACATTTTCGCTAGCTGCTCTTGTGGAGTGTCCTTCCCGCCGAAAGAGATGTCCTGAGCCCATAAGATACGGGGAAGGTGATTCCGAACCCAAGCGTGTTCATCCACGGCTTTGTTGAGAGCCTCACTGACGAGTTCGTACTCCATCACTCCATCAGTGGCCGGGAAGCCGATCTTGACAACCAATGCTCCTACCCAATCACATTCACATTCACATCCACTCGACCCGCATATGCATACAGCTTCGGCCACAATTGTACCACGACCTATGACGCCTTGGCTCCAAAATATGAGACGAACAAGTCGAACACGTTTCTGTATGCCATACTTTTCAAGCGTAAACTCCAGACCAGCGAGGGGATCGTCCTTCTCATTCTCCTTGTGTTTGGCACTCATCGCCACACCTTTTTCATCGCCGCTCAAGATAATACCCCATTCTGCTGGGGTGAACTGAGTGAAGCGGTAAAGAACAGCAAGAAACAATCGTCGCTCATCCTCGTCGAATAAGCTTATAACGAGTGTTTTGAGAATCATGGATCGATCGTAATACTGCAGCTGAACGTTTGGCCCATCAAAGAGCATTCCAAATGCATGAGAGCGAACACAACCACTCGTTAACATCTTGAGAGCGTAACCGGCGCACTGCAACCTGACATGATCAGGATTGTTGTCATCTGTCGGTGAGTCGCCTGATACTAGATTTCCAGCAATTGCAATTACTGTTCAGCGAGATATTGGTGGCCATCATTTATGTAAACTCACCGGAAGTATGGGTGGATTTAGAAATCCTCTGTCGCTTCCGTCTCCCTTGGGCGGAAATTCGACCGACTGTTGCCGAGTCTGTTGGGTTACGGTAAGGTCGAGCATTGGACGTACACAAAAAACAAGTAACGACTGACCAAGGCCGTGCTTCCTCGAACCAGAAGTAACACAGGATCTAGTCTGAGAACTTTCCATTTCGGACGGCCCCGTGACGAAATTTGGTGACACTCAGAAAAGATCAGGAGAACGAAAAAAACTGAGAGCTACTCACGTTTCGTGCCCTCCAAATGTACTCCCGTTCGACGTGTTTTTGATCTCCAGAAACATTTGAATCTGCTCCCAACATATCTTCTTGAACTCCTTATCGAATCCCACGAAAGCCTTCATCCCATTCAACATGCCCTCAGCCTGCTTCGACCACCCCCAGAGAGTATCGGCGGTATCGGGTAAGCATTTCGTGTAACTGTTTTGAAGACCCTTATCATGCTCGTACACTCCTAACGAACTCGTGCACTCCCGCCCTCTGGTCATGGTGACAATTGCCTTGTTACACAGCTGCAAGAACAGATCATTTAGTCTTCCCTGGGATTCTCTATGCCAAGCCAAGTTTCTTCATACGTCTTCCAGTCAGGTAATTTGGTAGTGCGTTCGAGCTGTTCCGACCACCTATTTCTCCAGTCCTCCGGTAGACGCAGAATTTTGATGGCGAACTCCTCCAATGGCAGCAATCGTGAGGTGTTACAGTACTCAATGAGACGCATATCTACTGACACTGTTTCCACTTCAACGGTGACAGCCTCAGTGCCAGGTTCATAACGATCAGTTCCTTGATAACTCGCTACTTTATCGCTGAGAAAAGTGCCGTGGATAGCCGCAGAGCATTCGATGGGTTGAGCTTTTCGAGGGTCCTTTGAGTCGGCCATGGTGACGGAATGCAAATGTAGGGAGGGGATAGTAGTGGAGATCAAGAAAAGTGCGGTCGCGTCTAGGCGCGTTGACAAGTGTGACGAGTCACCACCTCGTTACTGATGACGCAACCACCTGTTCGGCTTGTGAGTGAATTTCAATTTGTGCACGCCTTCAAAGCTTTAGTTTCATCGTCCACCACGTTCATCAACATATGAGCTTGTGAGTTATGGATCCCGTTCAATTTAGTCCATCTGATCATATTTTATTACTCATTTTTTGATTTAGAAAGCCGATCAAATAAGCGCGGAAGGCCAGAAATAAATCACGAGATGGACTTGGGATGGGGTACGGGGTCTTCTGCCTTTATCCTGGCTACACCCCACGAGATGATGGGCAGCTAAATCCTGGCTGGTTATAGAAACAAACTCGCGGTGAACATTCCCACTGAACAGTCTGCCGAGCTTCTTGCAGGCGCATCATTGTTACTTCTTCTGTAAGAGAGATTTCGGTGGGGCGACTCGAAGGGTAAAGCCTCCAAGGATTCTGAGTTGTGTTGACCAGCCTATACTTAGTCCCACGTAGGGGATGGTCAATGGGATTAGAACCGTCGCAAGCATGGGAGGGTTAGTTTTCTTTACCTACCATCTGTATGTAGGCTCCAACCTGATTTACCAAAAGATTCACTAACATGCCGTTGCCTGTTTAAAACCTGTTCGCTATCGAAGGACGACCGTACACGCAGACCACCAGCCTTGCATGTAGCATATAGCCTTTCAGATAAATATTCAAGTAAGGGGTTTCATCACTCACTCATACTGTCTGCCTCAACAGGTGTTCACTAGCAGTGCATCGGCAAAAGAAAAAAATTGGCAACTGCGAGTCTGTTCTTCGTGTGTAATGTCAAAGCGGCGGTCGAAAAATGAATGCTGAATCTTGGAGGTATTCTGCTTCGTGCGCGATGCTCATCACTGCCGCCAGCCATCAAGACAGCCCCAACTATAACGTGCAAGCCATTCGCAAGTGTTTTTTTCATTGATTTTTGCTCGGTTCAAATTGGTTTTCTCTTCCGACATTTTCATGGCACATACTGGAAGAATCACATCAGGAGCCTATCTGGGCAATTCAGTTCTCATCAATTGGGATGATATAAGCCCCCCCCAGGTTTGGCACAAGGGTCATTGGGTAGTCTGAACATCGCAACTTGTGTCATCACTCAGAACCCAACACTTCGTTGACCACTGTTGTGTATAGTGGTTTCTTTTCTCTATACATCTTCGTTTTTTACACTCACTCTGCTGGGCAACTTGCCAAAAAAGTTGCTGCCATGACACTCAGGCTAGTAGTCAAATCATCACCACCAGATGTTCTGGGTGCCATCAATGGGATCCAACAGATGATTGCAAAAACAATCTGTATCAGAATTCTGAGGGGTAGCACCTGCAGTCACTTTATCCTCATTCAATTGGCAAGTTTTGGGTGGTGAGGGTGGAGCATGAGGTATATAGTTAATATCCTGATGATAGTTATGAGTTGAGCTGGCATCTTATACCTGAAAAGGCTTCCTGAATGGACTGATCTGGGCTCAGAATAAGGAAAAAGTCTCAAGTTATAATCAGAGGTATGTATAGTTTAGCTACCCACTGACATAGATTCATACTACATGATGGCGAAGAGTCCATCAAATGAAAACTATATACATGCCCCCATTTTCTTGCATATTACATTTACAAGTAAAGACTTTCAAAACATCAAGTCATTAGATTCAGAATGCTGCTGCAGAAATTCCTGTGCTTTCAACTGCATCCAATATGAACCAGCTAGATAGTGTTCTCAGTAGGGAGCTCCCAGTGGCTTTTTGTACTGGGAAAGTGGTTTTATCAATTTGAACACAATGAACAAACAGTTATCACTTACTTGGTTCAGTAGATATGGTACCCACCCATCTGTCATCCTCATATGAGTCAGATGTGTTTTTAGCTACAAATAAAGGGGAATGCCAGCAGATAATTAGACAGGCATTGGAAGGAAGGGAGAATATTCTTACCTTCCTCACCATCAACTTCTTGGAATTGGTTCTCTGGACAAATGATTTCAAAGATGGGATGTCCAAGTGATTGTGCAAAATCTGTAGTTGTGGGGTCAAGTCCCCTTGCAACTTGATAATTGTGAAGGGCTTTGTAGAACTTGGTTGGCCAGGAATTCTGGCAATAGTCCAAGGTGACAGAGAGATTGATGGGAAGGCCAAGATACCTACACATACATGGTGAAAGTGAATCATGGCCAGAAGGGTCATGGGACCAAAAATAGAAATGTATATCAGGAGAAGGAGAAGGGAGGAGAAATAGGTAAATCAGGTCCCCTGATTGATGCCATTGACATTTGCATTTTGAGTTTTGAAGTGTTCCTTTGAGTTCAAAGAAAGGTAAGAGGAACTCTGATGATGTTAGTCTAATTTTGTTGATATGTACAAGTTACTCACTGAAATTTGAAAGTTCCTCATCAAACTGAATATTATGAACATGGAAAACACTCCAGGCCTGTGAAAGCCATGAGGATGTTTCAACAAGAAATTCTACTTGTATATAATGCCCATGGTTTGTGAGGAGGAACCTATGAAAAAGATCCCTAAAGGAATGTAAATTGCTGTCCAGACAGTTACCTTGCCGAGCCAACTGCCATCTTCTGCTGATCACAAAGACAACCTTCTGAACTCCACCATTGCACATTCTGTTTGAAAGCAATTGTTGAGTTTGTCAAACGCAAAATGACATGGGGATAATAACTGGAAAGAACTTCGAGATGCTCAACATGACTACTATAATTAAGCACCCAAAAAAGGCCTTGGTCATGTTTGATGCTGGAAAAGTATCTGATGACAACATCTTCATTGAGGAACTCTACGTCAGATGGAATTGTGGTAATGCCAAGCCCATCAATCCATTCAACATGACATTTTGGCCCAACTAGTCCACAACAGAAACTTCCTTTTGTAGGATCCATCCAGAGTTCATTCCTTAAACAACCCAAGACATTCTACAAAACTGATTAATCAAAGAGAGGAAAAGACTACACAAGTGACTCACACTCAACATTTCAAAGTACAGCCACCCAACCCAACCTACTTGTTTTTTGATGCATGCAATTGGCATGAGTTCTAAAACCGCACTGTCAATGATTTTCAAACTCTTGGGAACAAACCCTTACCACCATGGAAGATCAGTGAAGGAACTGAAGACTTGTTATATCCAAATAGTGGAACATCCCTACCAAACATGTCAGCCTCTCGGACAATCAAACATGAATTCCCTTAGTGTACCCATGCCAATCCCTAGAACATCTCGCAAAATCTTATCGCCATTCCTAGCAATCATTAGTGAGCCTGCCACTACACACCAGCTTTGTGCTCATACCTTCTTCTCATTTTGTCCATGATATGTCTTGACAGTGTACTTGCTGTCCCCAAAATGACCTGCTATCATGATCTGGGTAGTGTACACGGCTGCCTCAGTGTCGTCCTTCCCATTTGAGCACAATCGCCACGAGTAACATATGTCCCCAAGCTTGTCTATATCACCTTGCTTAATTTCCGTGAACTGGGAGAGAATCATGTTAAGAGTCTAACTAGGCTCATACAGCAAAGACCTGAACCTACCCCTGAAAGCTCTGGTAGATCCCTGTTGGTTTTTGCCCTCTTCTCTACAATGGTCTGATGGATTGTACAGTCGTTGTACTGGTACTGGTCTCTTCCAACGTTCGAAATGCGGCTTTTCTTGATGCTGATCCCAGTAGCACCATGGAACATCTCCTGGCGAGAAATGTCGGTGAGTCAATAAGCCGTACGGGTGGGTGAGTAATGCTGTCGTTAGAAACGGGACGAGTGAGGGTGGTAGTAGTTGGCAACACAGGACATGGGGCGACGTAGAGCACAGCCCTGAGCGTCACGCCGGTGGTTCTCCAACTACAGATCTAGGAATAGATTTGCATCGAAAAAACCGGTCAGCAGATGAAATTGATGAAAATTGCCCAACGCCGACCTTCTCTGCGCAATATCTGCCTCTGAATACCGTCACTCGACGCAACTTCAGCCCCGATACCTTCACTACTGACTCCGCAGGCTAAGGGCAATCACCTATCCCGCGGTAACCTATTGGAAAGATGATAGCCGAGACTGAGCAACAACAGCAACGCGAGATAAGTTAGAAATTTACATACGACAGGAGAGGGAATGGTTGACAATGTTGGTGACCATGGCATAGCATGACATGAACGTTTGCGAGCAATGAGCAACGCGCGGTTTGTCATCATTCACCGCGACTCCCGCTACCACCATCAACTCTACAAGCGTCAACCGGAATGAACTCCAACCTTGACATCCTGACTTGCGACTCGGGCTACAGAGGTTTGGAGAGGGTTATTTCACTCAAATGATGAACTCACGGTACGTTTCCGCATTCTCATTGACGGCTCTCTCAATTATGTACCGACAGGCTTTCAGAGCGAACTCGTAAGCTCGATATCGAATCCAAGACTGGTGCAAAAGACACCTGCAACCGAATCCTACGGCACAATAGGCTTCCAGAACACAGTCCGCTCGCGCCCGCCGTTGATACTATGCTAGATTTATCGTGAATTTTAGATGCTGTCTGCAGGCATGAATGTCCGAGGATGCGTGATCAGGGATGTCTTTTCTCATCACGGAATGCTTGACTGTTAAGATTTGGGGACGAGTTCCAGATAGGCTCGGAAGCAGGTACTATTCTACTTCTCGATCTGCTCGGGGCTGACTTTCATAACGGTTCAACGTTCAGCTTTGACCACCATTTTTGGCAACTACTCTCTTTCGCGACCCTCTGTATCCGTCCGTAATTGGACCCGTACAACCAGTCACTTTTCTTTCTTTTCCGGCAACTTGCAAGTATTTTC
This sequence comes from Marasmius fiardii PR-910, assembly GCA_014904975.1. Lineage (NCBI taxonomy): Eukaryota > Fungi > Basidiomycota > Agaricomycetes > Agaricales > Marasmiaceae > Marasmius > Marasmius fiardii. The sequence goes on from MU127898.1 coordinate 9,003, forward strand.
TATCGTGGTCAAAAGCCGGAATGCTTGCGAAGGAAGCACCAGTGACCATCCGAAACCCGTTGAGCCGAAATGAAATGGTATAGGCGGCAACCCGAAAGTTAGTACCGGTGACGACTTACAGGCTGAAAGAGGGTTCCTTTTGCTCACTGCATACAAGGTGAGAGTTATTAAGCTTCTCTCATCACCGATGCTCATGTGGAGTGAAGGGGAAAATTTCTAGGTTCCCTCGACTCTCCTCGAGATCTTTGTCCAAGGCCATCATCTGGCTTTCAAACGCGTTTTTTATAGGCCATGACGGCAATTCTCTCAAAGTTATATCACGTGAAGTTCAAGGAGTCTCGTGCCACGCTGCAAACTCGATTGGATTTGGGGCAAGAGAGCGGGTCGTCAAGCATTAAGGACTTCGCGTGCGGTTTTCTGATTGAAAACTATCTAGAAACCCTTCCATGACGTTACGCTCGCTCCTGAGCTTCCGACTCTGATACCGACCTGGCGAGGGGATGGGCGGCGAAGTGTGCCGGGCAGGGGTTTCTACAGGCAGTAGTGACGCTGTGTTTCTGGAAGCCTTTATGTGAGCGGATTATCTTGTTTCCATCCTTCGACTTCTCACAGGAAGATGTACGCTATCAAGGGAGGCTTTAAAGTGGGAATTGGAGATATTCGACAGCTCATTTGCAGACTGGCCTAACAGTATTTGAAAACTCAGCCTCCGCATAGAAAAGTGGTACTATGTGGGCGACGTCCTATGCCTTCGGTGAGTTGAGTGCTTGCTGCGACTGTCGGTTTTGAGCCTGTTTTTTTTACCTGTTATTTGGTTGTCAGCTGCCTAGAAAGTCAACCAAGTTCAACGGCCGAAGTTATATCCTGCCCATTTCAAAGATCGGTTCTGGGTGGGCTCGCACGGACATACATGCGGTCGACCCATGATTTACACCCCTTGCCCTCAAGTTGATCGCAGAAGGTTGGAGGTCTACGGCAGCTTTGTCAGTCCTTGTTGCTTTTTTTTGCCCCATGGAGTCAATAAACGCCTATGCCACAGTTATTGACATCTACACTGGGCCGCTCCTTGGGGCAGGGGTTCTCATGCTACAGGCTTGTCGGAATGCACGGCGCTCACGCGCTCACGAGTCACCCCCGATGGCAGTTACGACACCATCGACACCATGGAAGACGAATTTGAATGCTCCTCTTAACCCGTTATTCGCAAGCTGAACTTTGAATGACGCGCTTTCCAGAAGTTACACCGAAAGCCCATGGTATCGCCTGGTGTCGTATCCTCAATGTGGTTGAACTTTCAGGCGGAGATGAGCCTCTGCAAACTTCCTCAAGGCTGCTCCAGGTAACGCGGGCCAACTCCACCTGAACAAGTACCGAACACGAGGGAGATGCTTGTACTTCGTAAACGGAACTCAGCTGAAAGCTATTATTTACAACAATTCGTCGATGGGTGTTCTCTGCGTAGGCGTAGACTGATTAAATGGAAATAGATTGTTCGGACCTACCCGGAGTCTAGTTCCGTGCACCTTGATATCAGCGCATGGGTAAGTTTTGTTGTCTACTTCTCCCACCATGAACATGCGCAAGGCAAAAACGAGCCCGCCAGACAGAACTCAGGAAATCTGCCGTTACCTGCACCGGTACCTCCCCATACCGGAATCTTATCGTGGGATCACCTCAACTTCGACACGTGTAAATGTAATCAGTAGGAACTCCTGTCCTAACGCTAACGCTTTGACCTTGACCTTTTAACACCGCGTTCCAGGGTTATACGATTCTATAAATTATTTTCACCGTTTCTCGCCCGGTTCCGTCATTTTCGCTCCGTTTCCCCCCAAATCTCTACAATCTCTCCTCTACAACTCAACAAAGATTCTATCCTCCCACATTAAACGACAAAAAAAAAGTAAATGCCTACTGCGGGGTTACCTCCAGATGCAATAACCTTTGTTCACAACGGCACGCCTACCTCATCATCACCGTGGATATCATCACCACCATGTCCACTACCTAAAAACTCCATCAACGCTTCAAGACATGTTCTCCTCCTTCTCGATGTTCAGATCTGTAACCTATCAGATCCTCCAACGGGAGTGCCAGCCGCACTAGAGTTACGCAAAAATATCTTGAAAGTCCTAACACAAGCTCGGGAATCCTACCCACCGCCGTTGATTATACATGTTAGGAATAGTGGTGACGTTGGAGAGCCTGATGAGCATGGATCGGAGAGGTGGGAGCTGATGTTTCCGGCTGAAGAGGGGGAGTGGGTTGTTGATAAGAGGAAGAATAATGCGTTTACTGGGACGAAGTTGGGGGAATGGATTCGGGTGGATGCGGAGATTGTTGTTGTGGGCGTGATGTCGGATTATTCGATTAGGGCGAGTGAGTCGTCGTTCTTTTGCCCATGCTTCTTCCTATCTTTGCTCGCTGGCATTACGTTCGTACTTCCAGGATCAGGGGATACGCACCTTGATTATCTTTTCTGGAACGTTTTTCCAGCTGGCTCTACTGGATCCCTTCGACCGGGTGAACTTGCGCAGATTGTTGACATCCCCAGATGCGGCCGCCAACGGCGATACGTTCCGTTCTGAATAGTTGCCTGGGGGACAGGTGGTCTCGCTTAGGACCCACCTGGAGGAAAAACACTTTTGCACTTGACACTTGAAGGGATTGCGTGGGCGTTTCAAGATCTTCATCTCAGAGACCTGCCTATCACTGATTCACCGGATAACGAGCGAAATTCCCCATCACGATGGGTTCCAACCCTCGGGGATCATCCTAACATCGAACACCCTCTTCCAGGCGATGACAAGTGTTGACCGCCGAGTATCGCGATATTACCTTCCTACTATATCTAGTCGGTCGTACGTGAGGGGTCGAGCCTAGCCCTTCACGGATGTATATGGGTCTCCACCTCACGCCCAGGATTGTATCTGCCTCCCTCCTTTTCCCCGACTACCTCCTCTCCGCCTTTCTTTTTTTTCGTTTACGTTCTACAGTCAACTAATCTGATCTTCTCTTAGCTTGCAGTGCAGCTCTAGACCGAGGAAACGAAGTCCTTCTAATTCGAGGCGCTCATGGGACATACGACCGAGTAGAGGTACTCTACGGTGGTGGTATAACCCCTGCACAGAACATCGAGACCGAGATTGAAGAAGAGCTCGAGGAAGCGGGCGTTCACTTAATGGACATGAAGGATTTACCTGGGATTTTCACGGATCGTTAGCAAGGCGATCAGGGGGGAAAGTTCAGGATTGAATGTTTCCGCCGTTGAGAGGGTTGCGTTGGCGGTCTTCGCTTAGAGGAGATTTAGGCTCTCTGTACTGACCCTGCGGGGGTCGGACAGCGCTGTTTCTATGTGGTTAGATGGCAGGCTGAAGGCCTCATTTCCGTTTTCCCCATTCCCATTCTTGTTTCATTTCGGTCCCCTCTTGCATCACCCCCTTGCTTCATGCTACCGTATGACCTGCATTGGTTTTTCTCTGTTCCATAACTCATTTCCTTATGCTTACCTTGTAACTTACAGTTGTTTCTCCTTATGGTCGACCGTCCAGCATTTCACAACTCTCGAGGGTTAATACCTGGGTTTTCCGTGATTTCCAGTATCTAATTGTATGTCGGACGAGGGTTAATTGTTCCTCTTACTTACAAGAAGCTTCCTTGTTGCGTACTCTTTACGTTCAACGTGGTAATTAGAAGTTCCAGATGTCAATGACTACTTTTTGTTTTCCACCGGGTGCGTACGGGAATGATGAAAGTCCGGGATGAGCTACGAGTACGACTCGGTAGCTGGCTGCGAGCTGGGCCCGTACCATATACTTACGGTTGACGGGTACCGTATACGGTCAAATGCTTTGCGATGAGATACAGCTGGGGCGGTCCAAATCCTAATATAACTTTAGTTCCCCGAAACATATTACGTATTCCATACGAGCTCATGAAGTACTGGACTGGTACTATACGGGAAGTCGAATAACGCCTATAATCGATGGGCTACGCGGGAACAACTATGATTATGGCGGTTGCGGTGCGGAAGTTTAACGATAAAGCGTATTCTGCAGCCTCTGATCATAGTCTACATCTTCGGCCGAGGATCCAAAGTTCTCCCCTGAAAGGAGGTCGGTCATTGAGAGTTTGAACCGTCGATGAGAATGCAGAAGAGCGCTTTCCATCGTTCGAGTGAAATAACCCCTTCCAAATCTCTATAACCGAGTCGCAAGCCATGATGTGCATTGCTATGAAGGTCCAAATGGGAAAAAAATAAAGTCCCGCGGTAATCTTCACTTCTGCGCGGTGATTAAAATATTGCGCGGTAATACAGACCGAACTGTCACATCTTCAATCTCTTACCCTCGCATATCTTTAAATCTATCGCTTCTCGAAAAATTCAGTCCACATCAGACGGTTCGGGTCAAGCGAGGAAAGAGGCCATCACAATGTTTATTGAGCACTTGAACGATATTGATGAACCGATTCTGGAGGTTGAGATGTTCACGGTTGATAATTTGTGGAATCACGGTTCAATTGAAGGTCTGAAAAGGGTTGGTGTGTCCATCCTTTCTGCTTTCACCACTCAAAGTTTCACCTTGTTTTTCTTGGTTTTTTTTTATGATGCAGGTCATGGAAACTGTCAAAGCTCTACTGGATTTGCATGACAACGAGCCTGTACGAAAGAGAAATATCATTGCAGGAGAGCTTGTCTTTACAGACCGAAGATACTTAAAAGATTTGGAAGCACTTCAGGTCAGTTTCCTTACTTAACATGTCGTATCTCTGTCTAACGTTTTCAACATGTTTTATATTCCATCAGCAATACGCAACAGCTATCCTACATTCCGACGTCCTTGAAAAAGACGATCCTCTATATCTGCTCCTTTCCTGCGTCGATCAACTTGTCAATTTTCAGCGCTCGTTCCGTGAACAGCTCGCGGTCAACCTTCAACGACCATCAGACAAACAGTGGTGGGGTGAACCCTTTCTGCAATACGTGGGTGCCAACGATGATAGATTCGCGCATGGGTTTGCTGAGGTCTTTCATCGTGGTCAATAGCAAAGCGAATTCCTTGTGTACGCAATGTACTCGAAGTATTATCGAGCCGCAGCCCTCTCCTCAAGGAAAACCGAAAAAGGCTTTCCGTAAGCCGCATTTTTCTCTTGAAAATCTTTTCCCACTCACGGGTCCATACCTAGGCAATCGATCGTATATACATGGCCAGGGATCCTCTCATACCGACTTTCATCGTGGTTGCCTGTTCAACGGATTCCCAGGTATACTCTTCTTCTCAACGTGAGTTGGGTTTATCTCGTTTCTCGATTCATTCTTTCTGAACCGACTCTTTGATCTCCATCCTTGGGAATTCCAAAAGTGATTCAACGAATGTTCCTCCTCCCATCCATATTATCACAAACTTGAAGCCGCTTCAGAGGTTACGAAACGAACGGTCCACAGAGTAGAAGAGTCCTTCTGTGAATCGGAGAAGTTCACTGGGGTTCAAAAATCTCAAAGTTCGGGTGGAAGATTGGAAAGGGATAAAGCTAGACATCCTTGGTAAACTCCTTCTCGAGGACGTTTTTACTGTCGTCACGAGAAGGGCATCGGGAGGGAGTATCTTGTCTTTTTTGTTTGAAAGGGCTTTACTTTGTTGTACACAAGTTTCTTCGTGGATGGAGAAGATGGGGAGAAGCGGTTTGAGGGCGAAGAATGGGAAGCTGGCGCTTAGAGAATATAGATATGTTCGTGATATCAATCAAATTGCGTCGTCGCCGGTCTGTAAGTGTTGTTTTTTTTTGCGGCTTTTTGTCTCGTTCCTTGTGATGAACCCCTCCCCTGATTTGTTGCAGACTCGCAAAAGCCGGAAGGGACATACTATCCACTGACTATTCGGTGGAGCGGCGCAGAAACGCAAATGACCTAGACCAGCTTAAACTCCAGTGTTATGGGGAGTCAGGTACGGCAATGGGAGCAAGTGCTCGGCTGTGCGGTTGCCGCAGTTCGTTCGCAAGGGATGTCTCCCCTTCCTGGACGGATTATGAAAAGCTTGTAAAAGTACGGATGAGAGAAGGTAGCACAAATCGGATGGTCGGTGTGGACTGTGCATTGCTCCACATCCAACATGAGAACGAGGACGTGAATTTTCGTGTTTCTCACCTGGAACGAAATTTCGGAGATGACTTTTCGTAGGTTTGCGTGTGTACTCGATAAGTAATACTAATATACTTGAGTATCTTCCGCTACTTAGGTATGGTGGATGAAAATGTTTCAACCCTGCATAGATATAAGTATGCAATCGTACACCGTAAATTTCTTACTAGGTTATGTTATCTTGCAACGTACTTTATGCGCCCTGAGAAGGTAAAACATCGAAGTGAATGACCTGAGCGATAATAGTTCCCGTAGAGAAGAGCTTCACGCCCAAAAGGGCTGAGATATCCTCTTCCCGACACATCATCAAAGGAGAAAATCCCGGTGGATTATAGAGCCGAACAGCGAGCCCGATTCTTCTGTCTGGCAGAAGCTCGGTTGTAGGGGGAAAGGGAGTATAGCGATAAGAAGGCACCACATCATGTCCCCAATCTGGCGAAGGCGACGTATGACCTGTTTTCTCGGCGTCTCCTTTAGATATCGTACGAGGTTGCCTCATTCCATCCACGGCGAGACCAGGCATAGCTGCTTCCAAACCATGGTTCCTCTCATGTACTCCTGGAAGTAGTCGTCAGCTGTGCCGTGACCACCAAAGAAGCGGTGGAAGTACCTGAAGTAGCCCATACACCTTTACAACCTTCAAACACACCACTCGTTCCCCAATCATCCCTTTTCAGATGCCTCCAAACCCTCCTCCTCCAACAAGATGTTCCCCTATTTTCTCATTAGACATAAAGGGCATAATCTAAGCTATGATCACGACTCGATAGCTGGCTGCAAACTGTGCCCGTACCCTATACTTGCGGTTGACGGGTACCGTATAGAGGAGTTCGTCATAAAGCTCTATAACTTGGATCGCGAGGCACGATGTGCATCGTGAAAGGTCAGAAGTTCCTCCCCAATTGACACGCATGGTACTGGGTACAGTTGAGGGTGAACGAACGTGTGTTCCTCATCGTTTCCGACCACCACCCATTAGGGCTTCTGGCCCATCTCGGTGAAATCCTTCCCGGTCATCATCTTTCTAATAGGTCTTGACAAGTTTTTTTTTTTTTTGATCAAACAGCTATGTGCGGCGGTAGAAGGTATCAGGGCTGTTGAAGTTGGATTTAGTGGTGGGATTTCAGACACGGAGATTGCACAGGAAAGGTTGGCATCAGGCAACTTTCATCAACTTGCGTCTACTGACCGGTGTTTCATTTCTAGATCTGCCTGTATTTGAACAGGCTGTGCTCCACAGGATTTATACATCGTGGTCGCCTCATGTTCTGTGTTGCCAACTACCACCACCCTCACTCCCCTCATTTTTGACGACAACACTACCCACCCGCCCGTACGATTTATTGACTCATCGACATGTCTCGCCAAGAGATACTCCATGGTGCTACTGGGGTCAGCATCAAGAAAAGCCGCATTTCAAATGTTGGAAGAGACCAGTACAATGACTGCACGATCCATCAGACCATTGTAGATAAGAGGGTAAAAGTTCACAGAGGCTTACCAGAATTTACAGAGGTACAGGTTTGTGCATTACAATTCAAGTCGCTCTAACACTGTCTCCCTAGTTCACGGAAGTCAAACGAGGGGATGTACGCAAGGACAAGGACGTCTGCTACTCGTGGCGTTTGCGTTCGAATGGGAAGGCCTCAAAGGACGACACCAAGGCAGCCATATATACTGCCCAGATTATGATATCAGGTCGTTTTGGGGACAGCAAGTTCACTGTCAAGACTTATGATGGGCAAAATGGGAAGAAGGTATGAGCCCGAAGTTGGCATGTAGTGGCAGACTCACGGATGATTGTTAGGAATGGCGACGAGATTTCCTGAAGTGTTCTAGGGACTCACATGGGTATGTAAAGGACTTCATGTTTGAACCTATCCTAGGGATTGATGTGTTTGGCAGGGACGTTCCGCTATTCGGGTACAACAAGTCTTCAGTTCCTTCGCTGATCTTCCACGGTGGTACGGATCTATTGACAGCTTCTGACGATTTGTTAACACTGTGATTTTAGAGCTTGTACCAATTGCACATGTCGAAACACAAGTGGGAATGGTGGGAGAGATGTACTTTGACATGCTTACAGTGAGTTATCTGTGTAGTCTTTCTTTCATTTGATTGACATCATTGTAGGAGGTTTTGGGATGTTTAAAGAACGAGCTTTGGATGGATCCTACAAATGGAAGATTCTGTCGTGGACCAGTTGGACCAAAATGCTTAGAATGGGTTCAGCACTCTGGCGTTAATGCAATCCCATTGGATGTAGAATTCCTCAAAGAAGATATCATGATCAGATACCTTTCCAGCATTAAAGATGATTGGGGTCTTCTTGTGGCACTTACTCATAGTGGTCATTTTGAGTGTTGCACAGAAGTTCCTTCCACTTATTACCCCCACATGATTTCAAGTTTGACAAACTTGACAATCACTTTTAATCTAAATTTACGATGGTGGAGTTGGAAAGGTTGTCTTCACAAAAGGTGGGACATGCCAGATGGTATGACAAGGTAATTGTCTGAAATGCAATTTATGTTCCTTTACTGATCCATTTATAGGCTTCTCCTCACAGACCATGGGCGTTATATAGAAGTAGGGTCAATTGCTACAGTAGCCTCATGGCTTTTACAGGCCTGGAGTGTTTTTCACATTCATAACATTTGTTTTGATGAAGACCTTTCAAATTTCAGTGAGTAACTTTTACACCAAACAAAATCAGGCTAACATCATCAGAGTTCATCTATCCAGTCTTCCAGCTCAAAGGTACACTTCAAAATTCAAAATGCAAACGTCAGCGACGCCAATTAGCGGGACCAATTTACTTATCTCTCCTCCCTTCTTCTTCTCCTGATACACATTTCTATTTTTGGTCCCATGGCCCTTCTGGCCAAGATCAACTTTCATCAGATATGTGCAGGTATCTTGGTCTTCCCATCAAACTTTCCATCACCTTGGATTATTATCAGGTTTCCTGGCCCACCAAGGTCTACAAAGCCTTTCATGATTATCAAGTTGTGAAGGGATTTGACCCCACAACCACCAATTTTGCACAATCATTTGGATTTCCCATTTCTGAAGTTGTGTCTCCAGAGAACTGCTCCCATGAAGTTGAAGTTGACAGTGAAGAAGGTAAGAATGTCCTTCCCTCTGTCTATTTATCTGCCAGTATTTCCCTTCATATTCATATTAACTCAACTACTTTCCCAGTGCCAGAAGCCACCAGGGGTTCCCTATTGGGCACACTGTGTCGTTGGTTTACATTTGATCCACTCCGACGGTTGAGAGCTTAGAAATCTCCACAGCCAAAATCTCCCCATCATTCATGTCGTGCCAGTATAGTGCAACCAATTATTAAAAGGATTCAGAAGATGAATTTTAGGGGGTAAAATTGTAGTGACTGTAGCTTATCAGACAGAGGCACTCTGTATTTTGAATCTGCAATTCTTGACTGTTATAGTAGACTCTGCATAGTTGCTAAATCTCTTTCTCTCTCTCTCAAGTATGTTAATGTGGCACTTCATTGTATAAAACCCAATTCTGATTATGGGATAGTCAACTAGATATCTTTTCCTCCTCTTTTTCTTGAGTTTAAGCAACATATTGTGAGTTGGCTGGTGATCATAATAAGTCTCCCACTAGTGCCAGTGAGAATTTCCATTGACAGGAGGTTGTAAGTCTGGCATAATGAGAATGCAGTGAAATAAGTGAGGCCTGGGTGTGAATCTGTGGTAATTGGCTCAAACAGGTGATGGCAGACTAAGAAGGGCAAACATTAAGCCAGGGAGAAGGAGGAAGGACAGCCATGTTCCTGTGACATTGGTCAAGGCTTTGTGCAATCCAAAGACAAAGATATCACAGTTGAGAAAGAGACTGAAAGAGCATGGAAACTGTATTGACATCAAGCTGAATGATGTGCTCATCAGGTGGAGGTTAACATTCATCTTGTACTTCACATTAGCAACATGCTCATTCATACCCCCAAATCCAAGTATACCTTCTTCTCAATGTGAGTTGGGTTTATCTCATTTCTTGATTCATTCTTTCTGAACCAACTCTTTGATCTCCATTCTTGGAAATTCCAAAAGTCACTCATGAAATGTTTCTCCTCCTATCCAAATTATCATAAGCTTGAAGCTGCTTCAGAGTCTACAAATGAACAGTCTGCCAAGTAGAGGAGTCTTTCTGTGAATTGGAGAGCCTCACTGCAGTTCAAAATCTCAAAGTTCATGTGGAAGATTGGAAAGGGATAAAGCCAGACATGCTTGGTAAATTCCTTCCTGAGGACATTCTCACTGCTGTCACAAAAAAGGGCATCTAGGAGGAGTACCTTGTCTTTTTGTTTGAAAGGGCTACTTTGCTGTACATGAGTTTCTTTGTAGATGGAGAAGATAGGGAGAAGCAATTTGAGGGCAAAGAATGGGAAGCTGGCACTTGGAGAACATGTATATGTTTGCAATATTAAACAGATTGCATTCTTGCCAGCCTGTAAGTGTTATTTTTTTGTGGCTTTTTGCCTTGTTCCTTTTGATGAACCCCCATTCCCCTTATTTGTTGCAGACTCACAAAACCCAGGATGAACATACTATCCACTAACTATTTGGTGGAGCAGTGCAGATGACCTAGACTAGCTTAAACTCCAGTGTCATGGGGAGAGTCAGGTACAACAATGGGAGCAAGTGCTTGGAGGTGTGGTTGCTGCAGTTTGTTTGGAAGGGATGTCTCCCCGTCCTGACAGGTCAATGGATCCATGAAAAACTTGTGAAAGTATGGATGAGAAATGCAGGAGAAAGTAGCAGATAGTCAGTGTGTGGGTTGTGCATCGCTCCATATCAGACAGGAGGACAAGGACAGACTTTATGCTTCTGACCTTGAACAAGAATATGGCTTTTGTGGGTTTCTGTGTATACTCAACAAGTAATGCTAATGTACATACATTACTTTGGTATCTCTTGATCAGGTATATTGGATATAAACACTGTAGTCTAGAACTTCAAACCCTGCATAGATATAAGTATCTGATTGTATTCTGTAAATTTCCTACTATGTTATGTTATCTTGCAATGTCCTGAGCCATAATAGTTCTCGTAGAGAAGGGCTTCATGCCCAGGTGAGGGGCTGAGGATATCCTCTTCCCAACATATCACCAAATGAGAACTTTCTAGTGGATCATGGAGCTGAACATTGAGTCTGATTCTTCTGTCTGGCAGAAGCTCGCCCAAATCTTGTTGTAGAGGGAAAGGGGGGTATAGTGATACTAAGAAAGCACCACATCAAGCAAAAAAAACTGTCCCCCATCCCATTATCTCTCCTTCATATTGAGTATTTTTCCAAAATGACAGGTATCATCAATACATTTCCCATTCACAGTCACATGAACAATATTGTTGATTGTGCCTGACCATCTTTGCATCTGAAGCTCATGTTAAGCTTGAATGACAAAATAATTGAGATCATCATCCTTTGATGCCTCCCACCAAACAGCTAGCAGATGATATGATGGAGGTAGTGAGGCTGAAATCAAAAAAAAACAACATTAGAAGGATGGTTGATGACAAGAATGGTGCTGTGAAAAATACCACTCACAGGACTTCGCAGTCTCAACCGTGACTGTATTGTTGACATGAACCTTGCCTTTGAGCAAAAGTTTCATATTACTCTGCCTCCATGCCTTCTGTGAGGTTGGACTTGCAGGGAGAGCTCCAGTCAAATTCCTCTCAACAGGGATCTGTTAGAAAAAAAGGAGAATCTTCTCAAATAAAAAAGCACAGTATTCTTTTTTGATCCTAGAGCTCCTCTTGGTCATGAAAATAACATTCTGGAGAATGAGTTTTCCAAAGGTTTCAAAATTGTATCCCTTCCAATCATCAACTTGTGATTGTAGAAAGGCAGCTTCAAGGGCATTTTCAGCTTCACAAATGGTTTTGTTGACTCTGTCAGCAACTCTTTTTGCAGCTTTCACACCTGCTTTGAGCATATCAAAATTGGAATGAGGGTGTTCTTTTGCAACAGGCCTTGACAAGGGACTATAGGAAGGCTGTTAGTTGATGGCCAAGCTCAGATTTGGATTGATTAACAGCTTACATCAAGCAGGAGAGGATAATTCTGAACCCTTGACAGAGGCCATGTTAGACACCAAGCTAACTCTGGTAGAGGGTTGAGTATGTAATTGAATGTCTATCATAACTGGTTTTAACACCAGGAAGAACCTAGGATGAAGATGACAACTCACAAAGATAGTTGACTCAGTGCCAGATAGGAGGCAGTAGGAATGGGCTGCAGGATAATTCCTGGCATAATGGATATACACCTCCAAGAACTCAGTTTCCTGTGGTTGGAATGGTTCAGTCATGAGATATATACAGAGCACCAAGAGAATAGGCAACAGCAATTCTCATTGTTTACAAACTCCTGTCCCCATTGTTGTGCGTCCCATACATCCATTCCCTTTCCCTTCCCATGCTACATCATTCTATTTTTGGTCCCACAGCGTTTCTGGTCAAGATCCACTCTCACCAGACATGTGCCACTACCTTGGGCTTCCCCCCAGGCTTTTCCTTCAAGTGGCACATTATCAGGAGGTCTGGCCTACTAGCATTTACAAGGCCCTTCATGATTACCAGATTGCAAGGGGTTTTGACCCAAAAACCATGCAGTTTGCACAATCTTTGGGTATGCCCATCTTTGACACTGTATCTTCCAGAAACAAGTTTCAGGAGACAACACAAGCAGGTGAGCATTCCCTTACTTTTGTTTTCCCTCCACCATTCAAATAGTTTTCCTGTGACTAGCCAGGAAGTGTTCACAATTCAGCAGGCTGTTTTTCCATTTCCTTTCAGGATTCAAACATCTCAATTGTACAACCTCAGATGATAATAGTACCCAGTCTGGTTTGTAGAGCTTAGAGTTACACAGAATATAGTCTCAGTTTACCTGCCTTTGTGTGGAGTAGTAGATGTTGGGGCTATAGCTTCATCAGGGAAAAAGCCCATAAATTATAGCTAATTATGCTAGTTATAATCAATAATAATTATTACCATCAATTATAATTACCTGTAATTATTATGGTCAGTTATAATCCATTATAATCTCTAATAATTCTTATCCATGTTTATAAAGGACCATAAGTATTATCATGTATTATAATCAGCTATAATTATTATGGGTCCTTATGCTCTATTATAATCAGGGTAATTTGGAGGGGAAAAAATCTTTGAAGAACAATGTTAGAGCAAGTGTACATATGGGTGGAAGCCCACAAAGTACTCCCAATGTGACTCATGTAATAGGAAGTCCAAAAGCTGAGGCTATAAGTAAAGCTAGCTGTGCCCAAATAATAATGGCCTGATGGCTCAGTTGGTAAGGTACTTGCCTGAAGCAATTTTGCTGAGGTCTCGAGTTCAATTCTCTGGTCGCAAAACTTTGATCAATGAAATTAGATACTGATAATTAGATTAGTAAGTAACTGGTTCAAACTACTGACTAGTAGACAGACAGATTTTTTTAAACTGCAAATATAAGGCTGTAAGTCACTATAATCTTGATAATACTTATGCCGATGATAATCAAGGTAATTATTATGGCTGATTATTGTCTATTATATTTGTACTAGGTTAGTGATATTGGGCTATAAGCTTGGTAAGTATTCTTATAGATTATAATGAATTATGGATATTATATTCTATTATAATCTATGGGACTTTTTCCTGATGTTGCTCTCATGTGTTTGACTTGCTTGTAGAGTCTTTCTGCATCAATACTGGAGTCCTCAGCTTGATTTCCTGTGTTGACACATTGTGTTTGACCATATAGCTGTACTATACTGTATGAAACTTGCATCCACAGTGTCAAGAGTTGACTCGTACTGATAGGCTCAACAAAGTGAGATTTTGGGGCTTACTTAGTGAACTAGCAAACTAACAGAATTCAAAGAGGTAAGATGGATAATTTTAGAATTAACTACAATGTACTGCAGGTTCTAGACAATAAGATAGGATCTGAGAGCAAGACAATATTATTAATGATGTGAAGACTATGCTTCAGGGTCCTTGAGATGTTACTGGGCTGTTGAATCACACAGGGCTTGATTTGAGATGATTTGAGGTAGAAAGCAAGATGTAATTCAGAGTAGATACTGAGAAAACAATATGCTAAGTGCTAAGAGAAAAAGGAGAAACAACATTGAATGGGTGGAAAGGCTCAGAATATTAAGGCTGGGATTTGCAAACAAACTCCTGACTTTACATCCTCCACTGCTATGTTATTTGCCTATGCTTGTCAAAATGACTCTTTATGACTCAGAAATACTACAGGAAATGTGTAAGAATAACTGCAGTACAGGAAGTGCAGCCAAAAGATAATTTGTATAGCTGGACCATGGAATTACCAGATCAATATGGCAAGGACAAAAGTGAGTATAGCAATCATGAAAGTAAGGGGAATTGCCACAGCAAGAGTAAACTGTGGTGAAGTGCCGGTAGCAAACACACAGAGACTGGAGCAGAGGCTCGACAGTCAACAACTAGTCCCAAGACAAAGACAATTGATATAAGCCTGGTATTCTACAGAGTACAAATATGCACCTAGTCCCAAGACAAAGAGGTCAAGATGGGGGACTAGGTGATGAGTCGTCCTATATATACTGCCTGGCATGTGACCTATGATGTCGTGACCTGGTCATGCAGAAACTGATAGAACGTAGCGGAAAGCAACGGAATACAGTGGAATGAAGGTAGAATCGAGAGATGAAACAGGAATGATGTTGTGTATCGTAGTCAAAGGAAAAGAGACCATAGGAGAATGAAGAAAATAGTACACACTTTGTCACATTACCCCCCTTCTAAGACCATCGTCCTCGATGGTTATCATTTTGACTTTTTCTTTTTCTTCTTCGGCACTGGTATGTCCGACTCCCCCACTGCATCTGGGTGTTCGGCATGGAACTCCTCCACCAGTTCCCGAGCGTTTGCCACATTTTCTGCTGGCTCCCAGGAAATATGTCCTTCATCCCAGCCTTCCCACTTTACCTCATACTGTAACTTCCCTCGGTGAATCCTGCTGTTGAGAATTTTCTCCACATCGTACTCCCCTACAGCTCTGTCCTCCTCTAATTCTATTGGTCCAGGTTGTGACGGTCATTCGCCGTTGATATCATTGCCTCGCCAGGGAGAGAGTTTGTCGACGTGAAAGACTGGATGGATTCGGTGTCGCCCCCAGGGGAGCTTCAAGCGATAGTCCAGATCTCCTATACATTCCAATACCTCGAATGGCCCTAGCTGTCGATCCGAAAGTTTGCGACTTGGTGTCTTCAGGTCGATATCTTTGGCATCCAACCATACGTATTCTCCAACCTTGAACACATGAGCTTCCTTCTTCCCCCTCTCATATGCCGCCTTCTGCTCCTTCTTTACTGTCTCCAGGGCTGCTTGGGTGTCCTTCCACAATTCCTTCAACACCTCAATTCGCTCGTCTACATCCTTCTGTCCTGCTCGTTGTCCCACTGGGATGTTGAAAAGGGGCTGGTATCTGTATACTGCTTCAAATGGGGAGAGATCATGTGCAGAATGGGTTTTGGAGTTAATAACGAACTCTGCCATTGGAAGGTGCTTTGCCCAGTCCTTCTGCCTCCTTCCCACATATAGCCGAAGATACTTCTCCACCTCTTGGTTGGCCCGCTCTGTCTGTCCATTTGCTTGGGGGTGATATCCAGATGTCAAATTGCTCTTGATACCCAGCTGCTTGAGGAGTTTCCTCATAACCATCGCTGCAAACTGAGGGCTGCGATCTGACACAAAGCGTAATGGCAACCCATGAAGTTGGAAAATCTCCCGGTAGTAGAGGTCTGCTACCTCTTCCACAGTGATGCTGGTCATGCAGGGGATAGCGTGAATCTATTTGCTGAATAGGTCTGTGCAAACCAAAATGGCATCATATCCGTCTGACTTTGGCAGTTGAGTGATCAGGTCTACTCCTACCTCTTCCCAAATCCCTGTTGGTACATCGAGAGGGTGAGTCACTGCCCGTGGATGCCGCTGTAGCTTCTTCTGTGCACAGGTGTCACAGCCTTCCACATACTTCTCCGTAAATGACCGTATCATCGGCTACCAGAAGTAGGACGTCACTAAGTCGTAAGTTGCATGAACTCCTGGGTGCCCTGCCGATGGGGAATCATGACATTGCCAGAGCACATCTTGTCGCAACTCCTTGTCTGGGGGTACATAGACTTTGCCGTGATGGTACACCAAACCATTATCCTCCTCCCATTCTGGTAGTCCGTTTGCTAGTCTCTTCAGACCTCCCTCCTTCAGCTTCTTTAATCCTTCCAGTACTTCTGCTTCTCTCTCTGACACTCGACAAATCCGCCCCTCCAATGGATTGACCAGGGTGAAAGCAGCTATCCTGTGAAACCGGTCTGGTGAAAGTACAATCTGTTGCCGGTTGTCCTCATGATCCTGGATGCGGTGATGTGACATCCGCGACAATGCATCAGCTTGAGTATTACTTTTCCCTGCATGATGAACCAGCCGGAAGTTAAACTGAGATAAGTAGAGGGACCAGCGGGCTTGTCGTTGTGTAAGGTCCTGTGCAGTTCACCAGTATTCCAAGTTACTATGGTCAGAGATGATTTCGAACTCATCATGGAGACCCTCTAAGAAGTAGCGCCAGTCCTTTAGGGCCTCTATGATTGCCAACATTTCCCTGTCATAGATCTGGTAATTCCTCTCCGCCGGTTGCATCGAAGCTGAACGATATGCCACTGGGTGCCATGTGCCGTCCTCCTGCTGCTGCATAAGGGCTCCCCCTGTAGCATAACCAGAAGCGTCTACTTCTATTTGAGTCAGTTTGTCTGGATCCCATAGGGTGAGAATAGGTGCTGAGGTGAATGCTGTCCGTAGTTCTTTGAATGCTGCCTGTTGTTGTGTTCCCCAGTCGAACCAGATGTCCTTGCGTGTCAAGTCATTGAGCGGGTGTGCGATCCTTGCAAAATCCCGGATGAAACGTCTGTAGAAGTTGGCAAATCCTAAGAATCCCTGAACGTCATGTACTGACTTTGGTGTTGCCCAGTCTCGTACTGCAGCTACCTTTACTGGATCCATACGTATTCTCCCCTTGCTTATCAGTAAACCCAGGTATTCCACCTCTGTCTTCTCAAACTCGCACTTCTCAGGTCGAAGATACAGGTCATTCTGCTGTAGTCGTTTGAGTACTTCTTTAACCATGTGACGGTGTTCCGATAAATCTGAACTGAAGATTAGGATGTCGTCCAGGTATACCGCTACCTTCCCTGCTGCGATAAAATCTGCAAAGATGAGGTTCATTAGGGACTGGAACGTAGCTGGGGAATTGGTAAGACCAAAGAACATGACTGTTGGCTTGAACAGCCCTCAGTTTGTTGCGAATCCTGCCTTCCATTCGTCTCCCTCCTTAATTCATACGTTGTTGTAACCCCACCTAACGTCGAATTTGGTGAAGTATTTAGTGTTACAGAGTCAGTTGACGATATCAGATACTAAGGGGAGGGGTGTCCAGTTTTTGACTGTGAACTCGTTGAGCCATCAGTAATCTTGTATGAACCGCAGCTTCCCATCTTTCTTCTTTACAAAGAACACTGGAGATGCCATAGGTGATTTGGACGGTCAGATATACCCTTTCTGTAGGTTTTCCTCGATAAATCGGTTGAGTTCTTCCTGTTCTACCGGGGACATGGGGTAGATCTTTGTATGAAGTGACTCTGGGGCCCCAGGGGTGAACTCGATAGCGTGATCCCAAAGTTTGTGTGCTGGCAACCGTTCTGATTCCTGTTCTGAGAAGACCTTGCTGTACTCCCGATAATGCTCAGGAACCATCTCCTCAAACGTCTTCTTTGGCTTGAGTTTCTGTGCCGCTTCTGCAAGTTGTTGGGAGTAAGTGTACCCTGCCGCGATCCAAACCTGTTCCTGAACGTCCTTGATAATCCCCCGCCTAAGCCAATCCCGACGAAGTGCTCAGTTAGCCTTAAGAACGCAGAGTTGTGGTTGTTTTTCCTCCTCTCCCAGTACCGTTTCTTCCTGTCCTTCCCCTCCATATTTGTCCTGATGCGGAGTTTCCTTCACTGCATCGTTTTGAATGTCCTCCAGTACCCCTTCACCCTGAGTCGTTCTGCCGATTGCTTCTCCTTCCCTATCTGGTACGTCCTCTACTGTCACTCTGTGGGTCCTAATCGATAGCAACCCTTTCGACCAGTCTACCTCTGGGTTCAACTGTCTCAACCACGGTAACCCCAATATCATGTCCTCTTCACCTAGATCCATAATCAGAAAATCCACCCAGTGCTTATGTCCATCCACTGTTATCACCAGCTGTGCAAATTCCTGTATACTGCCAGCCAGGTTAGGGGTGCCATCAATGTTAAACACCTGTATCAGCTTCTTTAATCGAAGCTTTTGCAACTTCTTTTCTTCGGCAAACCTCCTGCTCATAAATAAACCTGTCGCTCCACTATCCACCATGGCCGCTGTTGTCGTTTGTAGTCTCCCATTCTCAATCTTCATGTGCACTCAGAAATGTGATGATAACAGAGTAGATTCATGAATCATGTTAATAGTACATGAGGATATAGAGTCATAATTCGAGGATGGGCAAACTACAATCGACTTCTGGGACGCTCTCGTTGCGGCTGAGACGGGCGTCCTCCCTAAAAACCCTGCGGCTTGTTAACAACAGAGCTGAGGCCAGCCAGAAGGCTGTTAAGCTGAGCGATCTGGGCAGTGAGCTGTCCCTGACCATCTAGCACTACCATCGGGTTGCTGGGTGCCAGGGATGAGGTGGACACGATGGTGGTCATGGGATCGTTCATAGAACAGTGACTCCCCCCTTCCTCATTGAAGAGCGAGAAGTGCTCCTCTGTGTTAGTCGCAGCAATCTGTTGGCGACCTCTTCCAGCTAGTCCTCCTCCTCTTTTCTTTCCCATGAACTTGTCCTGGCAGACCTGTTCCAAATGACCCGGCCTCTTGCAGTAATTGCACGTAACACCTCATGCCCGATTACAGTCCTTCTTGAGGTGCAGGCCACCACAGCCAAAGCACCTATTCCTCATTCGTCGCAAGAACTCCTCCCGGGTACCAGTCCTCCACATTGAAGTCAAGGTGGCGTCGACGTCCATAGCATTTGGGTCCCTTCCTCCTCCACTACTAGACTGTGCTCGAGTGCCTCCTCTCCCGATGTTTAACACTGGGTTGTTGATGCTAATGTCCAACTTGTTGACCCTAGCAATGAGTTTGCTGAGGTCTCTCAGCTCGGTCGTCGCAACAGCTGCCACTAACCCTACCAACTTCCACATCTCCAATGTGAGTCCCTCTACAAAGTACTGACACTGGTCGTAGTCCGAGAGCTTGGTGAGACTGGCCAGCTCTGTGAACGTCTGGGCGTAGTCGGAAACGGACTCGTTCCGTCCTTGCCTCAGTACCCTGAGGTCGGCTAGTGCCTGCTTCTCCTCGTCGATAGAGGAAAAGTGGCCCCTGAAGGCAGTGGTGAAGTTGGCCCACCTGCCATTAAAGATCGGGTTGATATTGGTGGGGTCGTTTGACCTGGTTAGGAACTGGTTGGCCCAGTCGCCGGCCTTGGAGGTCATGAGGTTCAGGGCCGCTTGGATCTTTTTCGGGTCATTATTGACCAAGTCAGACTGCTCCCTGGCCCAGTTATCAAACTGGTTCAGCCATCGTCTAGCGTTGTGGCCCTTCTCTCCCTTGAACACCTCGGGTTTACTGATGACGTCCTTTGAGCGAGTCGTCTGCGTTAGCAGGGCATTGGTGACAGTGTTTAGGCCCTCTAAGAGGTGGGTGAGTTGCTCGTTATTCATGATTGGAGATGGAGCAGGCAGTTGCAGTTCTGAGGGCAGTGTTCAGGGGATAACTGTGAGACTTGGTGCAGGGGAGAGGGTTCTGGAACTAGTAACAGGAATAAATGGGGATGTGGAAGGTCCACGAGGTATGGGTAGTAATGTGGGTGCGGGAGAAGCTTCAGGCGAAATACGTGATGTGGGTCTAGAGTGTCGACCTATGCAGGACCCGGGCCTAGAGTGTCTGGGGGTTCTGGATAAACTGGGGATAACTGGACGGACTGGAAGTGGGGACGGTGGTAATGGTGGGAGTACTGGAATAAAACAATTGGACTCGAGGACACTACCTTTGATGTCGATTAAATGGTATGGTTCGGATATCGAGTTTGCAAGTGCGTTCGGGCACTGGTTCTGGTCACAGCTAGCCCACTCTCTGTCTGTGGTTAGGTGTACATGTTCGTTGTCAGTAACATCGTATGCATGCGGTAGTGCGGAGCAGCCAGTTTTCTCCTGTTCGGATTCTTCTTCAGAGTCGGGTCTCGATGTGCTGAATGTCGGAGACGTGGCGGAACGGTACGGCCTGCAGAGACAACCTTATCGGAAGGGTGCCCGTGCAGTAGAGGATCTTGACCTAATGTGGTGAAGCGCCGGTAGCAAACACACAGAGACTGGAGCAGAGGCTCAACAGTCAAC
>MU127898.1:35207-57691 GCA_014904975.1 Marasmius fiardii PR-910
CACTCTTCTTGTGTTCCACTACTATCCTCTCCCTACGTTTGCATTCCGTCACCATGGCCGACTCAAAGGACCCTCGAAAAGCTCAACCCATCGAATGCTCTGCGGCTATCCACGGCACTTTTCCCAGCGATAAAGTAGCGAGTTATCAAGGAGCTGATCGTTATGAACCTGGCACTGAGGCTGTCACCGTTGAAGTAGATATGCGTCTCATTGAGTACTGTAACACCTCACGATTGCTGCCATTGGAGGAGTTCGCCATCAAAATTCTGCGTCTACCGGAGGACTGGAGAAATAGGTGGTCGGAACAGCTCGAACGCGCTTCCAAATTACCCGAATGGAAGACGTATGAAGAAACTTGGTATGGAGAATCCCAGGGAAGAGCACTAAATGATTTGTTTTTGCAGCTGTGTAACAAGGCGATCGCCATCATGACCGGAGGACAGGATTCCACGAGTTCGTTAGGAGTGTACGAGCATGATAAGAACCTTCAAAAAGATTACACGAAATACTCACCTGATACCGCTGATACTCTCTGGGGGTGGTCGAAGCAGGCTGAGGGCAAGTTGAACGAGACGAAGGTCTTCGTGGGACTGAATAGGAAAGGATCCAAGAGGATATCTTGGGAGCAAATTCGAATGTTTGTCGAGATCAAAAACACCTCGAACGGCATTACTTTTGGTGGCACGAAATGTGCGTTGCCCTCTCATTATCTTTTATCCTCCTGAATTTTTCTGAGATTCCAGTTCTGTCACCAAACTTCGCCCCGAGGCCGTCGGAGGTGGAAAATTCTGAGACTAGTTCCGGTGTTACTTTTTCACCTGGTTCAAGGAAGCGCAGTCCTGGTCATTCGTTACCCATTTACCTGTGCACTACCATGACCTTACAATGCCTCAACAGATTCGGTAACGGTCGGTCAAACTTCCTCCCAAGGGAGACGGAAGCGACAGAGGATTTCTAAATTCACCCATACTTCCAGTGAGTTTACATAAACGATGGCCACCATTATCTCGTTGAACGGTAATTCCAATTACTGGAAATATATTAGACGACTCATCGACAGATGTCAACAACCCTGATCATATCAGGTTGCAGTGCGCCGGTTATGCTCTCAAGATGTTAACGAGTGGTTGTGTTCGCTCTCATGCGTTCGGAATGCTCGTTGATGGGCCAAACGTTCAGCTACACTATTACGATCGATCTATGATTCTCAAAACACTCGGTATAAGCGTATTCGACGAGGATGAGCGGCGGTTGTTTCTCGCTGCTCTCTACCGCTTCACTCAGTTCACCTCAGTGGAATGGGGTATTATCTTGAGCGGCAATGAGTGCCAAAGACGAGGAGAATGAAAAAGACGATCACCTCGCCGGTGTGCAATTTACGCTTGAAAAGGATGGCACACAGAAATGTATTCGACTTGTTCGTCTCATATTTTGGAGCCAAGGCGTCATGGGTCGTGGTACGATTGTGGCTGAAGCTGTATGCATGTGCGGGTCGAGTGGATGTGAATGTGAATGTGATTGGGCAGGACCATTGGTCGTCAAGATCAGCTTCCCAGCCACTGATGGAGCGATGGAGTACGAACTCGTCAGCGAGGCTCTTAACAAAGCCGTGGATGAACATACTTGGGCTCGAAATCACCTTCCCCGTATCTTATGGGCTCAGAACGTCCCTTCTGACGAGGACACTCCACAAGGACAGCTAGCGAAACTGTTCCCGGACCACTATGAGAAGCGACACGCTTGCGTCACGGTGCAACGAAAGCTTCAACCTATCCACGATCTGGTCACCCCTGAAGAATTTACGCAAGTCTTTTACGATATTCTCCAATGTATTTATCTCCACGAACTCTTGTCTTCCTTGTCCTGAAACTGAACACTCGTTTAGGTCATCGTTGGTTGTATGTGATTCCTGAAATCTTGCACCGGGACATCAGTATGAACAACATAATGTTTTGGCGGAATCCAACGACGCGCGAGGTGTATGGTGTTCTGAATGACTTTGATTTATCGTCAAGGGTCGCGGAAGATCGCAAAGCTTCCTCAAAACAGCGCATTGGTACCATACCGCTTATGGCGTATGATCTTTTTCACCCCAAAAGGGTTTTAGGTCACCTTTACCGCCACGATCTGGAGTCCATCTTTTATGTATTGCTATGTCTTTGTGCTCACTACAAGGGCCCTGGAAAGCATATGGACATTTCCAAAGACAAGTCACTTCCTTATGAGTCTTGGTTCACGCAAAGCTATGACCAAGTACGAGGCTCGAAACTTGGCTTGATTCTCCATCCCTCGAACTTGATCACCGATTCGATCACTGACTTCTTTCGGAAATTTGAAGCTTGGGTAGTCGGGATACACGACTCCCTTAAAGAAGGATATCTGTGCAGGGGTATGGCCGAAGTGAAAAGATCATCATTCGATCAGGAAACGTTTGGTGGCCTATTTACCTATGCTAGTGTCAGCGCAGCCATGTCGCACTTCGACGGTGCTCAGTTGAAGACGCGAACTATCGTATCACTTGATTGACTTCTGTATACGACGACGAGAACTAATGGTTTAGGAAAGGTTTCTCATTCAATTGACAGGACCATATACTATAGACAGTTTTTTTTTAATGATGTATCAATTCGATTAAATGGCTGGAACCAATTCCTACTTTATCAATCTCCTCAAAACTCACGTGTTTAAGTTAACTCTTATACACAATGTCGTCGCTTCCGGCAAAGCTAGCTGCGTATCAATCGACTGCCTAGTAGTTTACTGAAATGAATAGATTTAGAGGCTGAACAGCGTTCATCAGTTTTCAAATTGAATGTTCAAAGCTGCTATTGTATAGGATGCAAGCTACTGGTACTACCTTTGCAATTTAGTATTGCGAATAATCCTTCAAAAGAGCTGGAGATGCAATCAAACGCGGCCGCTTTACATGGAGTACTGACACAGCTAAAAAACAGTCACACCGTATCGGAAACTGTCTTTTTTGAATCCGCCTAGTAACGTTTAAGCAGATCAAGAGAGATACACTGTGTAAATGAGGCCGAAGGTCTATTTCAACTTCTCGAGGCCCAGGTGAACCGTGTGTGAAAAACGCTTACCTTGTGGCGTATCTGAGTCGTTTTCTCAAAGAATTCTTCTGTGCAAAGATCCAAGGACGGTTCTCGATTCAAGTATATTCCAGAGAAAAGAGCATTATTTTACAAACGTCATCTTCAGGCGGATAGGCTGAACTTTTTACGAATGCTAGTCTCGAAAGTACGAGTTTACGAGAAAGCTCGGTGGGAGGAGAGTATTTTTTACTTGTTGCTTTGTTGAATGCACTGTTGGTCAAGATTTACTTGTCCCAAGTTGCTCCAAGTAGTATTTCAAACTCTTGAGCTTCATATCACTTTTGGTTCTTATAGCTGACCAATAGGGACAGTCAGAGTAGCAGATTCTGACACGATTCTGAGCAACGATTCTGAAACGATTCTGGAACACAGATTTTGATAAAATCAGAATCATGTGTGAATCTCCTCCGGAGGAGATTCTGCGATTCTCAGAAACTGATTCTCCACTCGATTCTGCCGTGCTGATTAGATATGTGTCATATCAGCTTTGTCCCCCAAAGTCCCCGACACGTTACAGTATAATAATAATTTTTTTGGACTACACTACAATCGGTGAAGCCTTACAGTAAATATGCCTGCTCAAAAAAGAAGAATCCCCCTGCTGTTCAAAAGTCCCAAGAGTCCAAACCCCCTCAGAAAGCCAAGTCCAAGACAGCACAAGGAAAACTCTCAAATGAAAGATGTACTATAGTAGAGTAGGATCGTAGGCTCAGAATCACTCCAGAATTGTGACCGTAAAGTGTCGGTCAGAGCAAGTTGAGATTCACTGACGATCCTGGTGATTATTTCCAATCAAAATCGTCCGAAAATCGGTTCAGAATCGAGTGTCAGAATCGCCCAGAATCGCCAACTCTGACCACTACTAATATGTCCTCTATGAGCATCAAACTGCCCAAATCTTCTTGTGTAATGCCTCTAATAATTGACTCCTGTTTGCCAGTGATGAACTTTGTCCACACAGATTGGTACTGATGTGAGTTTGATTTCAAGAGTAAGTCCATGATGGACAAAGACAATGAGCAATCATTTAGTCATCATCGTTTGTCTCAATACTGACACCAAACCATCACTTTGTCTTGGCTTTACACATAAGGACACAAACAGCTGCAACTTGCACCTTTTAGACTAGAGAGACATAGCCTTTTTGATATCGTAGTTAATCACAGCAAGTCCAGAAGAAAACTAGTAGATAACATTACAAAATTGCTGGGTTTTTCCCCATACCTGTTTAGCCTGAGTGGGCTCTGGAAACTCTGACATCTAGAGATGGCTTGAGTCACACCGCCAGGTATATATTCAAAGCCTCTCGTTATTAACCAACTAAGGCTTGTTCTGAGTACCTTACAAGCCACAATGCCCACAAATTTCATGAAGCACTTCAACATGTCAAAGCTTGCACTGGGTGAGATTCAGGAGTGTAAGATTTGTGGGTGTCAAAGTGAGTGCAAGCCTTTGCAGTCAATGCTCATCTCAGTTTAATCTAACAATAAATACCTATAGGACTCACATCTACCCAATTCAACAGCTCCACAGACCAGCTAGGAGTCATGGACTGGGATTGGTGAGGGGTGTTAGAATCTCTGGATAAACAGGGAAAATGATCCACTGGATTGTGAATGTTTTGTGGTACACAAAAGCCTTCAGAAATCAGACTCAGTTTGGATTGAGGAGAGTACATATGGATATCATAGTGGGGTGTCTGTTGAGGTAAAGGTTTTCTCAACTTCCGTTCCCTTCTGTCATATGCTCATCATACTATAGATCTTCAAATCTAGTGAATCAATTAATGCCATTGAAAGTATCACGGGAGTGAGAGTTCCACACGATCCTGATGTTATACATGGTGGTAAATGAGCACTAGAACTACTTGGGCTCATAAAGGTGAGAGATTCAAGTGATGATCAATATCACCAGTCTATTCTGTCCAGTTCCATGAGAGTGGCAAGAGCCTCCTGCCTACACCACTAACAGGCCCATTAGTTCAAACAAAATAGGCCCTAAAACTGGCACACCCATTGGTCTGAGTCCAAATTCCTATACTGTATATACACATCCTCTTGATTCCCCTTAGTGGGCTGTTGGGGTATCTGGTGAAGGGGAAGTGGCTGTTGATGAAGCTGCTGAGGCAATGTTGGTGGAAGATTTGAGATCCTTTTGAAGTTGAACAAGTTGCTCTGTGTCAATGGGATGATGTTCCACATTTTTTAGGATCTGGATCTGGTTGAAACCATCCCAGTCAGAAGCAGGGTTGATCTTGTCATTTGTCTTCAGGCTGTTGAGTTCAGCAACACATGCTAACACCTTGGAAGCAGTGGGTCGCTGAGCAGGTTCTGTTTTCCAGCAGTCTACCATGATATTCCACATTGTGTCACTCAATGAGGTCAACTTGGGGCGTGGTGGGTGATTTTTGTGGATGATGACAGTGACAATGACTGCTCCTTCATTCAATTCATGAAATGGAACTTTTCCAGTGAAAATCTGCAGAAAACCATGAGTGCTGGAATGATGGTGGGTGATGTATACTTACCTCATAGCACACACCAGCAAAAGCATATATATCACTGTATTTTGAAGTTGGCGAGGGTGGATCTGAGTCTAGGATTTCTGGGGAAAGCCATCTCAATGTTCCACTGATATGAGTTTTCTTTGAAGAGGTGAATCCTCGTGCAAAGGTATCTGCCACTCGAGAGAGACCAAAATCACCAATGCATGCCCTTTCCTCTGGAGTGATCAAGACATTGACCTGTTTGAGTCCATGAGTCATTGATTAATGTTCACAGATCATTCAATGTTATACTGTAACTTACCCCTTTTAGGTCTCCATGAACAATGTTGTTTTTATGAAGATATGATAGACCAGAGGCAACATCATACACCTAAAGCAGTTTTAGTTAAAAGATAGCACAGTCAACTAGAATGTGGCACACACCAAGGAATAATGGTCAACCTGCTCTCTAGGTTTATTTTCCAAATAATCATGGAGATTTCCTTGTTCCATCCATGGTGAGACCAAGCAAATCTTTGTATGGGCTTTGTCCAAATAATACATCCCCATGAAGGGCAAGACATTGGGATGAGTGGTCTGTTGCCAGACAATTGCTTCTCGCATGTATCCCTGTTCCACAACTATATCTTTAGGAGTCTGATGTCTGAATTACCAGTTTGCAACACACCTTCAATAATTTTTGCACATCAGACTTTCGATAGACCCTTGTAATCTTCAAACATACAGTCTGGGGCCCAATTTTCCCTTTCCACACATCACCAAAAGCACCCTCACCAACTGGGATGTCTGAAGACAGCTTCACATTCTCAATCATGAGACACTGTGGAACAAGTCCTGACCGCTCTGAAAGACGGACCATTGCCTTGAGTGTTGTGGACCGCAGCTTTTCTGGAACATCAGGCAGTTTGGCAACCTGTAGAAAATGGCTTTGGAATACAACTAGTGCTATGCAACATGAAAGACACTGACCACTTGTAATACATCAAGCCATGCTTGGGCAACCTCTCCTTTTGTTTCCAAAAGAGTCTTTGACTGCCCTTCATCCTTGAGCACATCTTCCACCAGATGAGGTATATTGATTTCCTCTGACTGTATAACAGAACTAGCTGTTTGAACCATAAGAGGAGATTCTACTTCATCCAATTGAGTGATAATAGGGGATTTGAGTTTCTCTTGAAGTTGAATAAGAGCTGCTGTGTCAAGGTTGGGATATTCAACATCCTTTCTGATCTGAGTGAGGTTGGAGAGGTCCCAATCAGGTGCTGGCCATCTCCTCATCTTCAAGTTATCAAGGTCCATCACCCGTTCAAGCACTTCAGAGACATTGGGCCGCAGCTGAGGGTCTCGGTTCCAGCATTCCACCATTATGTTCCACATTTGATCATTCAACAAGGTTGAGTGAGGACGTGATGGGTGCCGACCAGTAAGAATAGCTTGAAATACTGGACCATCATATCTCAGTTCAAAGAAAGGTACATGTCCAGCAAAAATCTTTCCAAAGTCAATTAGCAAGTATTCAAAAATTCAAGATTGCATATTTACATACCTCATAACAAACACAGGCAAAAGAATACATATCACTAAGCAATGAAGGGAGAGAGGGTGAATCAATGTCCAAGAGCTCTGGGGCAAGCCATCTCAATGCTCCTTTGAAACTCTCAGCCGATGAAGCTGACTCTGACTCCAAATTATCAGTGACTTGGGATAAGCCAAAGTCCCCAATACATGCCCTTTCTTCTGGAGTGATTAAGATATTGAACTTTTGATGACCTTGAGTCAATAAAGAGAAGGCTATAAACCAACAGTGATTATTATCATTCTACTCACTCCTTTTAGATCACCATGAGCAAATTCCCTGCTGTGGAGATATGATAGTCCCGAAGCAACATCAGACACCTAGCATACAGAGGATCAGCTTAAGAGACATGACAGCAAAGTGCCTAAGCCGGTCAATTACCAATGAATAATGATCAACTTGATCTGCAGGGGTTTCTTTCAAATATCGTACGAGATTCCCTCTTTCCATCCATGGAGAGACCAAACAAAGCTGTTCACATGTTGGATCCATATAGTACATCCCCATGAAAGGTAAGAGATTCGGATGTTTGAGCTGTTTCCAGACCATGGCTTCTCGCATGTATTGCTGTCCCGCCATGTCATCAGCTAGGTTTGTCAGCAGAAGAAGGAATTGACGCACTGTCAGTAACTGTTTCACTTCGGAAACAAGGTATACCTTCACAACTTTCAAGCACACAATCTGATCTCCAATGGTACCCTTCCACACATCCCCGAAACCACCGCCGCTGACAGGGTAGGCTCCGAGCTTCTTCACATTACTGATTATAAAACATTGTGGATATAAACCTGATCTCCTGGAAAGATGAAGCATCGTCTTTAATATAGAGGACCGCAGCTTGGTTGGGATCACAGGCAGCTCGGCGAGCTGCAGAATAGTCGTTCACAAATAAGATAGAAGTCATGACAATGTATGTAGATCAAAACTAACCGCTTGTAGTGCATCAAGCCACAACTGGGCATCCTCCCCTTTAGTTTCCAAAAGATTCCTCGACTGCTGTTCATTGTCCAGCACATCTTCCACAATACGACGTATGCCATCCAAATTTGCCGGTTTCAATGAGGTCTGCGGGTCCCTGATTTTGCTTTTGAAGGTCGGCTGCTGTTCATCGTCCAGCACGTCTTCCACAATACGACGTGTATCATCCGATTTTGTGGCCGGTTTCGATGGAGTCTGCGAGTCCCTGTGTTTGCCTTTGAAGCGAGAGGAGATAGCGAACCTTGCTCTGCGTAGTCCAGAGCCAAATCGAGAGAGAAAGGCATGCGAATCTTTCTTGCTAAAGCTTGGAGTAGACATATCGATCCGGGGGAGTGGCAGAAACCGATTCGATTGGAATCCGTCTCAGTTGACGAGGGTTAGAGGAAGGATGCAATGGGACATCTATTGCTCGCAGTGCGCATGGCGCAATCAATCAATTAAACCATGCGTGATGCAGAAGGCACGTTGCATCTGTATGGTTGGGCGCACGCAGTAAGTGTTCAAACCCGTGGCTTTGCCACAGGGGCTAAGTACATGTTTCATCTCACAGTTATAAAATAATTTTTTTATTGTTCTGGACTTTGAAGGCTCTGTACTCAGTAAGTTTAGATTCAAGCTGTTCTACTTGATCTGTTCTGATTCATGCATCGAGGTACCTTTGGTGAGGGTACAGATTGTCTCATCCCGATTCTGAAGACCATGCAATACTTTTCTGACTCCATACATTGCTCCTGGTACTGACATTGAAGACTCTGGTAGGCAGCTTGCATAGTAGAATCACTGGACATGATTTGACTTTTAAGATGAGTTCATGTAGAGGTAAACCCAGGCCCTCTGTAACCACTATCACTCATTCAATGGAAGAGGGAAAATTAGACCTGCTCAAATATATTTGGAGAACTCTGAATGCGCTCTGCTCTCCTAGAGATCAGTTCAAGGGATAGGTGTTAATGTTATCTACCTTATCTTTTCAGCAGGAGAGAATAGATCTCCCTTATAGGAATTTGTCTAAATATTGTCATGTTCAATATTGAGGTACACAAACTTGTGGTGATGGTGACAATGTGGAATTCAAATGTGGAGGTGATGTGTGCCACAGGTGAGAGAAATGGACTACATTAGTCTTCAGGGTGGTGTTTCATTGCCTTGCATGCAATATATGAGTGGTAATCAAGATAAATGTTGGAACTGGTGATTGTGGAGACTGCAGCAGGAATAGTTGTGGAAGTAGGGATAGATACGGGGGTAGTTGAATATAAAAGGCAGAGGTGAGGCTGGGCATTACTATCAGAAGGATTTGGATGGAAGATTGGGTTGTACTACAGAAGATTGCTGTCTACACTGGAAAGGTTATTTGACCTTCATATATTAATGTCTTATTGATGATGTTGTGATTTGCAACTGTGCTCATGAGTCTGCAGGGGTTGATTGTAATTTATATAGTTCTGACACAGATGCAATAGGAATCAGATTTAATGTTTAATTTGGGGAAGAATGTGCTACAGGCAAGGGCAATGAGGTAGGAAATGGGAGTTGTGGTAGTGTCCCATCTTGTATGTGATACATAAGTGGAGAGTCTACTTAGTATGGTAGGAATTCATCTCAATATAGAATTGGAGATTGTGGGGACTGGGAGAATAACTGTAGTTAGAACGTGTGGCAGCAAGGCCTAAAGTGACTGGGGAAAGATCAGTGGCAGAGTTGGGAAAAGGTGTGGCAGTAAGAGTTGTGGAGGTCAGGGCTCTATAAAGGATAGAAGGGAAGGCAGACAGCAGCAGCAGTATTAGCAATGCCTTCTCAATAGTTATGCTGAAATACAGCTTTTCCATCCACCATTTAATTTGCATTAGTGAGGTGGTGGTGCTAATATCTCAGCAGGGTCATAGAAGGCTCTTGTCATTATAAAATGGCACATACAGATTTTGAAAAATAATAGACTAAGGAAAGCTCTCATATTGTTTAAGATGATAGATAGCAGCTAGATTTGAGGATAATTGCAATCCAGAAATTGGTGTATATAGGGAAAAGTAAGTGAACGTGTCAATCTACATTGCAGGCTACACTTCAACTTGATTTGTATTTAGTTGAACATGACTGTAGATTAATTATCTGCAATGTATCATTGACAATAATGCAATGCTGGAACTTACAGACCTGAGGGGGGAGGCAAGCCAGGAAGCGTGTGACACATGTACAGTATCATCATGTGATGCCACGGCCGCTTCGCCGCTGCGCGGCTTCGCGTTGGGCGCTGAGCGCTCGCTTTGCTCGCGGCCGCGAGCCTACCTACGCCCGTTTACCTTTAGATTTTTGTCAAGAATAATCTTGCGCCGGCCAGAAAAATAACATAACCGGCTTGTGAAGCCTTTCCCGGCTTTTATCCCACTCAAATTTGGGGAAAGCCGACGAGCCGACAAAGTCATAGTAAATTAACCAAGTCTTCGATTATTACCAAACTACCCAACTATTACCTTCAGATCCACATCTTAATCACTCCAGACAAAAGAGCATCTACTAATGGGAGACTGTTGATTCATCATGAGTGGCCTATTCTATGATCCGGGTCGGTTCCATACGGCTGGAAGTTGAACGTTGAACGCTCGCATAAATGATTCATAACGCCGAAACAGAACAACCACCCAAGCTGCTCGGCTCCATTTACTGCTCGGTATTCTTGGGGTTTTCTCTTCTGGATTTGCACCGGGGGAAGGTGAGGAAGAGGAGGGGAAGTGGGAACGTTCACAGACTCGAAAGTCGAAATGGCTGATCACTGTCATTCGAGCTGACTCGCTGGCAGTAACATCCCTAGAAGAGGTTGATACGCCGTTCGGTGTCGGCACCTGATGCGAATCCGATGAGGGCGCAGAAGGAGACGACGGATAGAGAGTTGGACAAGTTCCCGATGGAGCTTCGAGGTCATCATAATGCTTCAAGGTCAGGAACGGATACGAGGCCGCCCACGGTCGCGTGCCACTCCTGCATCTGACGTTCCGTCCGAAATCGAAGTGAATATTCGCCTGAACAAGTGTCTGTCTTCCACCATATATTAAGCAAGTACTTCACCGAAACTGGGCGAGTAAGAGAGCGCTAAGCGGGAAGACATTCGGTGTTGGATAAAGCGTAACATACCTGCAGTAACGACAACAGCCGTTTCCGCCTTGGTAATATCCACCATGCGAGTCCAAACTTGAATCGTAATCGGCCTTTGCTTCTGACCGACTTCTGGCATGATATTCCCGTTCGCCGCAAAGTAAAATCGCGAAGGAGTGGAATCCGAACAGAAGAGAATACTCCGTTCAAACAGAAGGACGCGATATTCGTGACTAAAGTGTTCGATACTGTAAATCAAAGTATCGTATTGAAGGAGTCGTCCATGGGCCTTTAAGGGAGTTCCCCTCCAATCCACAACTCGGAACTTAACATCCTCGTACATAAACGCCAACTCAGCTTGTCGACGAGCTTCATCTAAACCTTCAGCTATTCTCTGAGCGGCGTCAAAGTCGGCCTGTAAATGGAACGGAACGGTAATCAGCATCCACGACATCACCAGCAACTCGAGATGGATGAAACCACGAACCTTGAGTTGCATAACCCGCGAATCTGGAGTGGAGTCCAGCGGAGGTGTCACCATCTGCCCTACTGGTCGGGATTCCAGCACGGATGTAGTAGCAGCAGACCGCACCACCGCAGGAGGACCTAGC
Organism: Marasmius fiardii PR-910; assembly: GCA_014904975.1. Taxonomy (NCBI): domain Eukaryota; kingdom Fungi; phylum Basidiomycota; class Agaricomycetes; order Agaricales; family Marasmiaceae; genus Marasmius; species Marasmius fiardii. The sequence continues at coordinate 47,076 of MU127898.1, forward strand.
TTTTTCTGAAGCTGTACGAGGGCACCCAAATCTAGAGGCGAGTGCTTTACGTTCTTCCACAGCTGTTCGAGGTTGAGTGTATCCCATTCAGGAGCCGGCTGAATAACACGACCCGTTTTGAGACTCTTCATTCCGCTAAGACGAGGAAATACCTCGGAAGCACTAGGTCGGAGTTGAGGTTCGGGTTTCCAGCAGGATCCCATGATATTCCACATCTCGTCGTTCAACAGCGAAGCCCTAGGACGTTGTGGGTGTTTCTTATCCAGCAATACAGCAACGATGACCGCGCCATCTGTTAACTCGTAGAAAGGAACGTTTCCCGCGAAGATCTGTTGTTAGATGCGAGACGTCGAATACTGGGAAGAGAGAGGAGAATGCAAACTTACTTCATAACAAACGCAAGCGAAGGCATACATATCGCTACTCGTTGAAGAGGAACACGGTGGATCCGACTTCAAGAGTTCTGGTGAAAGCCATCTCATTGTTCCTTTCGAGTGCGCCGTTGTTGAAGACGTTAGTCTGAGCGCATGGGTATCGGCAACTCTGGATAGTCCAAAGTCTCCAATGCATGCTCGTTCATCCGGCGTGAGTAAGATGTTGACCTGAACAGTTGTCGGGATCAACAAAAAGTGAACTGAATATGTGCTATCGCCACGTACGCCTTTCAGATCGCCGTGAACAATCTTCCTGCTGTGTAGATACACCAACCCAGAGGCGATGTCGTGTACCTGAGTGAGGAAGGTGATTTAACGATGGTGCAGTCAATGAACATAGCACGTGCGCACCAATGAATAATGATCAATCTGTTCGCTGGGGGTATCTTTCAGAAACCGTACGAGATTTCCTCGTTCCATCCATGGAGAGACCAAACACAACTGTTCTCGAGCTTTGTCCAAGTAATACATTCCCATGAACGGTAGGAGGTTGGGGTGCTTGAGCTGCTGCCAGACAATCGCTTCACTCATATATTCCTATAGCAAAAGGATAGGTTATCAGTACAACATTGACTCGCGCTTCATTAAGTTACCACCACGTACCTTCAGTAACTGTTGAACATCAGAAACCAGATAAACCTTTACGACCTTTAAACAGACGATTTGCCCCCCAATTTTTCCTTTCCATACGTCTCCAAACCCGCCACCACCAACGGGGAAATCTCCAAGTCGTTTCACATTTTTGACCATGAGGCATTGTGGGCATAAGCCTGAGTGTTTCGAAAGGCGAAGCATCATCTTCAGTATTGAGGACCGTAGCTTGCTCGTCACCTCAGGGAATTCGGCGAGCTGGCGACGATTATCAGTATGACATTGAGATCTAGGTTATACACTCACCACTTGTAGCGCATCAAGCCAAACCTGAGCCTCCTCCCCTTTTGTTTCCAAAAGACTTCTAGCTCGTTGTTCATCCTCGAGCACATTCTCCACAACGCGACGGATTGCATGCAGGTTTGAGGTGTTCTTGGAACCGTAGAGCTTTGAAAAGTTCATGACGAAGAGGAGAGTCTGTAAGTTGTCTCCGCGACCTGTTCCGACGACATGAGTTGTCCAAACATCGCCTACGAGAGCTTTCTATAGGACCAGGGCTATGCGTGACTCATGGATTGAGAATGTTGACATACCGGATATGAGTTTGACAACGTCAACCTATCAACGATCCTTTCTACTCAAGACTATTCGATTCCTAGCGAATCCCAAGCTACAAATATCGCTAGCGCTACGGATGAGGCTACAGGCGATGAACAATATGGCAATGGGCATTTTTTTTGGAGTCGTCACCGGTGGAGGTTGATCGACATACACATTGCAGTTACATTTGGGTTGTTTGAAGATGATTTTAAGGAAAGTGACGGTCGTCGAGCGGGGCAATATGTAGGGAGTCGTCGCGGTTGATTGTCAACGTTGATGAGGTGGGAATTATGCGACGCGCATTGCCGTTCATGACGACTTGTGGGCTCATTTCCCTCCATCCTCAAGTCCGAATAGAGGGGATTTCCCGCCCCGACGCAACAGGGCCATAGTGCTAGTTATACAGGGCTTTTCTCTTCGAATGGTCAACAAGAACTCTTAAATCTCATCTCAAGGACCTGTTGGTTGGGTTGATCTCGACTCTGTTTTCCTCCGTGAAAAGAGGGATCCCTCTCGACTTGGATAGGTGGTCTTCCTCAAAGGGTTTGGACAAGCGATAGGTTGATATAGAGCTTGAAATCCATGAAAAAGGAGATGAGGTTGCACTGCTTGGCAATATCTACCATCTTCCGTAAATCCGGTGGTACAGTTCCGTCGCAACGTCGGTTCCACAATAATCTTCCTTATACATCTTCATTGCCATTTGAACATCTGTCCAGTTGCTTTGTTGGCCAAGATATCCATACTCACTCTGCTCTACCGTCTACACTAGCATCGAGTTCTACCCCGTCACTGCCCCGAGTTTTACCTCGACGATCTACATCCACCACCTCTGCTCCCGGGTTGAGCAATGTTCTACGCTTGTTCTGCCTTGCGAGTGTTATGCGGCTGCACTGTCGTCGCACGGTGGTCGTCAGGAAGCAGACGAAGCGGAACAGGTCGTCCTGGAGAAGCCTATTATGAAAGAGCCGCCTGAAAAATCCAACTACCCAATACCCCCAATTTGTATTCAAACCCGACCTCCAGCCGCCCTCAAAAAGGAGTTTCTCTCGTAGTCATAGCTTTTCCCAAAAAGAAGAAAAAAAAATCACCCCCTACATCATGTCCGACATCGAGGGGCAACTCCAGAGTTTGCAAGATGCGGTAAACAACGCCGAGTGAGTTTTCCCCCAGAAGATTTGCTGACCCACTCAACCTTTTTTTTAACGAATAACTCTAGCCCGGCGGAATTCATGGGGGCAATCTTAAACCTCCTCGAGAACGACGATTTCTGTCCTGACGGTGGTCTGCTCGGGTTCCCGCTCGAGAAACCATCCACAGCCAGTTCTGGACGCCCAATGGAACTCAACGATATCCTGTACTGGCTCGAAGGGGGAGACGACGTCGCACGTTCAGTGTGCGAGGACCTCGGCCTCGGTCTTTCCATTAAAATCGTCTTGCATGAACCGGATGATTCCGACTATTGGCAACTATCTTGGAGGAGTAAAGTAGTCGATGGCGATATCAATGTGGATGAGGATCGGCAACCTCAAGACGGTTTGCTCGGGCATATTTTGGATAACAACCGTGCTCGAGAAGACGTCGAGGTGCAGCTTGTTCATCCCTTTGACGGTGCACCGTGTGATAGGTGTACTACGTTCGGTCAAACTTCAAAGGCCATTGCTTGGGTCAGGCCTTTGGAGGTTGGTGACACAGGGTATAACGTCGAGTGGCCTGTGTTTGATGAAGAAACGGAAAGTGTCGTGCCGTGGCTGGATGAGCGTATGTATATTACTATGGTTGCTGCGTTTGGACCGGCGGGAGATAGAAGCAACCAGCAACCTTTTGAAGTACCGGAGGAGCCGGGAGATGGAAGTAGCCAAAGCGGTCAGGAATCCGATGTGGCAGAGGAATCGGAGGATGAAGGTAGTCGAAGCAGCCACGAATCTGATAAAGCAGAGGAGTCAGAAGATGGAGGCAGTCCGGAACTCGATGACACTGACTCTGAAGCGGAGAAATCGGAGGATGGAGACATTCTGTGGGATCGAAGCAGCCAAAACAGTCGGGAATCCGATGTAGCAGGAGAGCCGGAGGATGAAGGCAGTCAAAGCGGCCACGAGACTGATGAAGCGGAGGAGTCGGAAGACGGGGGCAGTCCGGAATTCGATGGATCTGACTCTGAAGAAGAGAAGTCGGAGGATGGGGGCATTCTGTGGGATCGAAGCAGTCGAAGCAGTCGGGAGTCTGATCTAGCAGAGGAAGCGGGAGATGAAAGTCGAAGCGGCCAGGAATCTGATGAAGCAGGGGAGTCGGAAGACGGAGGCAGTCCGAAATTTGATGAATCTGACTATGAAGCAGAGGCGTTGGAAGATGGGGGCAGTCAGGGTGATAGAAGCCGTCGAAGTAGTCGAAGTGGGCGGGAATCTGATGTACCTGATGAAGCAGAGAAGTCGGAAGACAGAAGCAGTCGGAGGGACAGCGGTGGCTGGGAATCTTATGACCCGGAGAAATGGGAACACAACGGCAGTTGGGGAGACGCGAGCAGTCAAAGGTCTGATGAAGCAGAGGAGTTGGAAGACGGAGGCGGTCCGAAATTCAACGAATCTGACTCTGAAGCAGACAAGTCGGCAGATGGAGGCAGCCAGGGAGACAAAAGCAGTCGAAGCAGTCGAAGCGGGCGGGAATCTGATGTACTTGATGAAGCAGAGAAGTCGGAAGACAGAAGCAGTCGGAGAGACAGCGGTGGCTGGGAAGCTTATGACCCGGAGAAGTGGGAAGATAGCGGCAGTCGGGGGGACGCGAGCAGTCAAAGATCTGATGAAGCAGAGGAGTTGGAAGACCAAGGCAGTCCGAAGTTTGATGAATCTGACTCTGAAGCAGAGAAGTCGGTAGATGGAGGCAGCCAGGGAGACAGAAGCAGTCGAAGCAGTCGGGAATCTGATATACCAGAGGAGGCGGGAGATAGAGGCAGTCGCAGAGACAGCGGCGGTTGGGAATCGTATGACCCCGAGAGGTGGGAACATAATGGCATTCAGGGAGACGCGAGTAGTGAAAGATCTGATGAAGCAGAGGAGTTGGAAGACGGGGGTGGTCCGAAATTTGATGAGTCTGAATCTGAAGCAGACAAGTCGGTGGATGGAGGCAGCCAGGGAGACAGAAGCAGTCGAAGCAGTCAAAGCAGTCGAAGCAGTCGGGAATCTGATATACCAGAGGAGGCGGGAGATAGAGGCAGTCGCAGAGACAGCGGCGGTTGGGAATCCTATGACCTGGAGAAGTGGGAACATAACGGCAGTCGGGGAGACGCGAGCAGTCGAAACGGTGGCGAATCCGATGCAGCAGAGGAGTTGGAAGACGGAGGCGGTCCGATATTCGATGCATCTGACTCTGAAGTAGAGAAATCGGAAGATGGGGGCAGTCGGGGAGATAGAAGTGGTCGAAGCAGTCGAAGCAGTCACGAATTTGATGCAGCAGACGAGCCGGGGGATAGAAGCAGTCGGAGAGATAGCGGTGGCTGGGAATCTTATGACCCGGAGAAGTGGGAAGATAGCGGCAGTCGAAACATTCCCGAATCCGATGCAGTAGAGGAGTCGGAAGACGGAGGCAGTCCCAAATTCGATGAATCTGACTCTGAAGTAGAGAAATCGGAAGATGGGGGCAGTCAGGGAGATAGAAGCCGTCGAAGTAGTCGAAGCAGTCGCAATTCTGGTGTACCTGATGAAGCAGAGGAGTTGGAAGACGGGGGTGGTCCGAAATACGATGAATCCGACTCCGAAGCAGACAAGTCGGTGGATGGAGGCAGCCAGGGCGAGAGAAGCCGTCGAAGCCGTCGGGAATCCGATATACCAGAGGAGGCGGGAGATGGAAGCATTCATTGGGATCGAAGCAGTCGAGACAGTCGGGATTCTGTTGTACCTGATGAAGCAGAAGAGTCGGGAGATAGAGGTAGTCGAAGAGATAGCGGCGGCTGGGAATATTATGACCCAGAGAAGTGGGAGGATAAGAGCAGTCGGGGGGACGCAAGCAGTCAAAGGTCTGGTGAAGCAGATGAGTTGGAAGACGGAGGCAGTCCGAAATTCGATAACTCTGACTATGAAGCATCGGCGGCGGGAGATGGAGGCATTCTGTGGGATCGAAGCAGTCGCAACAGTCAGGATTCCAATCTAACAGAGGAGGCGGGAGATAGAGGTAGTCGCAGAGATAGCGGCGGTTGGGAATCTTATGACCCCGAGAGGTGGGGACATAACGGCAGTCAGGGAGCCGCGAGCAGTCAAAGATCTGATGAAGCGGAGGAGTTGGAAGGCGGAGGCGGTCCGAAATACGATGAATCTGACTCCGAAGCAGAGAACTCGGTAGATGGAGGTAGCCGGGAAGATAGAAGCCGTCGGGAAAATGATAGCCCTGTTGAAGCAGAGGAGTCGGGAAGTCCAGGCAGTCCCAAATTCGATGCGTCTGACTCTGAAGCAGAGAAATCGGAATATGGGGGCAGTCAGGGAGATAGAAGTGGCCGAAGCAGTCGAAGCAGTCAGGAATCTGATGCAGCAGACGAGTCGAGGGGTAGAGGCAGTCGGAGAGATAGCGGCGGCTGGCAATCTTATGACCCAGAGAAGTGGGAAGACAGCGGCAGTCGGGGGGACCAAAGCAGTCGAGACGGTCACGAATCTGATGCAGCAGAGGAGTCGGAAGACGGAGGCAATCCCAAATTTGATGAATCTGACTCTGAAGCAGAGGCGTTGGAGGACGGGGGCAGTCAGGGAGATAGAAGCCATCGAATCAGTCGAATCAGTCAGGAATTTGATGCAGCAGAGGAGTCGGGGGGTAGAGGCAGCCGCAGAGATAGTGGTGGTTGGGAATCTTACGACCCAGAGAAGTGGGAAGATAACGGCAATCGGGGAGACGAAGGCAGTCATAGATCTGATGAAGCAGAGGAGCTGGAACACGGAGGCGTTCCCAAATTCGATGAATCTGACTCTGAAGCAGAGAAATCAGAAGATGGGGGCAGTCAGGGAGATAGAAGCCGTCGAAGCCGTCGAAGTAGTCAGGAATTTGATGCGGCAGAGAAGTCGGGAGATCCAGACAGTCGCAGAGATAGCGGCGGTTGGGAGTCTTACGACCCAGAGAAGTGGAATAAAAGCAGTCGGGTAGACGGAAGCAGTCAAAGAACTGGTGAAGCAGATGAGTTGGGACACGGAGGCATTCCCGAATTCGATGCACCTGACTCTGAAGCAGAGGTTTTGGAAGATGGGGGCGGTCAGGGAGATAGAAGCCGTCGAAGCCGTCGTAGCAGTCGGGAATCTGATATACCAGAGGAGGCGGGGGATCGAGGCATTCTGTGGGATCTAAGCAGTCGAAGGAGTCGGAATTCTGGTGTACCTGATGAAGCCGAGGGGTCGGGAAATCCAGGCAGTCGCGGGGATAGCGGCGGTTGGGAGTCTTATGACCCAGGGAGGTGGGATAAAAGCAGTCGAAGAGACGGAAACAGTCAAAGATCTGATGAAGCAGAGGACCTGGAAGACGGAGGCGGTCCGAAATTTGATGAATCTGACTCTGAAGCAGACAGGTCGGAGGGCGGAGGCATCCAGGGAGACAGAAGCCGTCCAAGTAGCCGGGATTTCGATGTTCCAGAGGAGGCGGGGGATAGAAGCCTTCGGTGGGATCGAAGCAGTCGAGACAGTCGCGATTCCGGTGTACCTGATGAAGCAGAGCAGGCGGGAGATAGAGGCAGTCGCAGAGACAGCGGCGGTTGGGAATCTTATGACCCGGAGAAGTGGGAAGATAGCGGCAGTCGAAACATTCGCGAATCCGATGCAGCAGAGGAACTAGAAGCCGGGGGTGGTCCGAAATTTGATGAATCTGGCTCTGAAGCAGAGAAATCAGAAGATGCAGACAGCCAGGGAGACAGAAGCCGTCGAAGCCGTCGAAGCGGTCGGGAAACTGATGGACCTAATGAAGCAGGGGAATCGGGAAATTCAGGCAGTCGCAAGGATAGCGGTGGCTGGGAATCTTATGACCCACAGAAGTGGGAAGATAAGAGCAGTCGGGGGGATGCAAGCAGTCAAAGATCTGGTGAAGCAGATGAGTTGGAAGACGGAGGCAGTCCGAAATTCGATAACTCTGACTCTGAAGCATCGGAGGCGGGAGATGGAGGCTTTCTGTGGGATCGCAGCAGTCAGGAATCCGATCTAGCAGAGGAGGCGGGAGATAGAGGTAGTCGCAGAGATAGCGGCGGCTGGGAATCTTACGACCCAGAGAGGTGGGAAGATGACGGCAGTCGAAACATTCGCGAATCCGATGCAGCAGAGGAACTAGAAGACGGGGGTGGTCCGAAATTTGATGAATCTGAATCTGAAGCAGACAGGTCGGAGGACGGAGGCAGTCAGGGAGATAGAAGCAGTCGAAGCAGTCGAAGCGGTCGGGAAAATGATGGCCCTGGTGAAGCAGAGGAGTCGGGAAATCCAGGCAGTCCCAAATTCGATGCGTCTGACTCTGAAGCAGAGAAATCGGAATATGGGGGCAGCCAGGGAGACAGAAGCAGTCGAAGCAGTCGGGAATCTGATATACCAGAGGAGGCGGGAGATAGAGGCAGTCGCAGAGACAGCGGCGGTTGGGAATCCTATGACCAGGAGAAGTGGGAACATAACGGCATTCGGGGAGACGCGAGCAGTCGAAACGGTGGCGAATCCGATGCAGCAGAGGAGTCGGAAGACGGAGGCAGTCCGAAATTTGACGAATCTGACTATGAAGTAGAGGCGTTGGAAGATGGGGGTAGTCGGGGTGATAGAAGCCGTCGAAGTAGTCGAAGTGGGCGGGAATCTGATGTACCTGATGAAGCAGAGGAGGCGGAAGACAGAAGCAGTCGGAGGGACAGTGGTGGCTGGGAATCTTATGACCCGGAGAAGTGGGAAGATAGCGGCAGTCGAAACATTCGCGAATCCGATGCAGCAGAGGAACTAGAAGACGGGGGTGGTCCGAAATACGATGAATCTGACTCCGAAGCAGAGAACTCGGTAGATGGAGGTAGCCGGGAAGATAGAAGCCGTCGAAGCAGTCGAAGCGGTCGGGAAAATGATGGCCCTGGTGAAGCAGAGGAGTCGGGAAATCCGGGCAGTCCCAAATTCGATGCGTCTGACTCTGAAGCAGAAAAACCGGAATATGGGGGCAGTCAGGGAGATAGAAGTGGTCGAAGCAGTCGAAGCAATCACGAATTTGAGGCAGCAGCCGAGTCGGGGGATAGAGGTAGTCGGAGAGATAGCGGCGGTTGGGAATCGTATGACCCCGAGAGGTGGGAACATAATGGCAGTCAGGGAGACGCGAGCAGTCAAAGACCTGATGAAGCAGGGGAGTTGGAAGACGGGGGTGGTCCGAAATTTGATGAATCTGAATCTGAAGCAGACAGGTCGGTGGATGGAGGCAGCCAGGGAGACAAAAGCCGTCGAGGCAGTCGAAGCAGTCGGGAGTCTAATGTACCAGAGGCGGAAGATAGAGGCAGTCGGAGAGATAGCGGCGGTTGGCAATCTTATGACCCAGAGAAGTGGGAAGACAGCGGCAGTCGGGGGGACCAAAGCAGTCGAAACGGTCGCGAGTCCGATGCAGCAGAGGCGTTGGAAGACGGAGACGGTTCGAAATCCGATGAGTCTGAATCTGAAGCAGAGGAGGCGGCAGATAGAGGCATTCTGTGGGATCGAAGCAGTCGAAGCAGTCGAAGCAGTCGGGAATTCGGTGTACCAGAGGAGGCAGGAGATAGAGGCAGTTGGGAGTCTTATGACCCAGAGATGTGGGAAGATAACGGCGGTCGAGACAGTTCCGAATCCGATGAAGCAGAGGAGTTGGAAGACGGAGGCAGTCCCGATTTCGATGAACCTGACTCTGAAGCAGAGAAGTCGGTAGATGGAGGTAGCCAGGGAGACAGAAGCAGTCGGCAATCCGATGTACCAGAGGAGTCAGAAGACAGAAGCAGTCGCAGAGATAGCGGCGGCTGGGAATCGTATGACCCAGACAGGTGGGAAGATAACGGCAGTCGAAACAGTCGCGAATCCGATGCGGCAGAGGTCTCGGAAGACGAAGGCAGTCCCAATTTCGATGAATCTGACTCTGAAGCAGAGAAGTCGGTAGATGGAGGTAGCCAGGGAGACAGAAGCAGTCGGCAATCCGATATACCAGAGGAGTCGGAAGACAGAAGCAGTCGTAGAGATAGCGGCGGCTGGGAATCCTATGACCCAGAGAGGTGGGAAGATAACGGGAGTCGGGGAGACGCAGGCAGCCAAAATTCTGACGAAGCAGAGGAGTTGGAAGACGGAGGCGGTCCGAAATACGATGAGTCTGACTCTGAAGCAGAGATATCGGAAGATAGAGGCAGCCAGGGAGATAGAGGCGGCTGGGAATCCTATGACCCAGAGATGTGGCGCGATGAAAGCAGTCGGGAAGACGCAAGCAGTCAACGATCTGATGAAGCAGAAGAGCCGGAAGATTCAGGTACTGGGGGGCATGGGAGCATCTGGGAATCTTACGAAGCAGAACAGTGGGGAGATAGAAGCAGTCGGGCATCTGATAATACATCGGAGTGGTCGGGAGATAGAGGCAGTTGGGGAGACAGAAGCGGTCGAAGCAGTGTGCGATCTGATGATACAGAGGAGTCGAGAAACAGAAGCGGTCGAAGCAGTCGGCAACTTTCTGAAACAGACCACTGGGGAGACAGAAGCAGTCGGGAATTTCACGAACCCACAGAGGAGTGGGAACAACGGAGCAGTCGGGAATCTTATGAGGCAGAGGAACCCTATGAAGCGGAGGAACTCTATGAAGAGGAGGAACCCTATGAACCAGAGGAGCCAGAGGAACCCTACGAACCAGAGGAACCCTATGAAGAGGAGGAACTCTACGAAGAGGAGGAACTCTACGAAGAGGAGGAACCATACGAAGAGGCGGAACCCTATGAGGAGGAAGAACCCTATGAACCAGAGGAGCCAGAGGAACCCTACGAACCGGAGGAACTCTACGAAGAGGAGGAACCCTATGAAG
>MU127898.1:58096-102030 GCA_014904975.1 Marasmius fiardii PR-910
TACGAACCGGAGGAACTCTACGAAGAGGAGGAACCCTATGAAGAGGAGGAACCTTATGAAGAGGAGGAACCCTATGAAGAGGAGGAACCCTATGAACCAGAGGAACCCTATGAAGAGGAGGAGCCGATGAGTGACGCGTCATCGAATGGGTGTACTATCTCCTGAAGGCGTTGAGGACGCGCATCGAGAGACGGAAGCAGTTGGGAAGAAAAAAGCAGTCGGGAACCTTGTCGAACAGACGAATGGCGGTCAGAGGAGGAGTGACGACTGTAGAAAATTAGACTTGCGAGGAGTTTTCCGCTCATGTCATTTGTTCATATTTATCTATTTAAATGCCACAGACTTATCCTTATTAGTAACTAGTAACTCTGTTAAAACAAGGGACTTCATCTACGTTACACACGTACGACCTCCAATGATTTGGAAGATTTTGATAAGGATGAGGAGGAACTTGAGCTTGAGGTCTGGTACGAGCGCCAGGATGGTGAAATCAGCGGCATCGCTAACAAGTCCATGTAACAAGAGGATACCACTACCATCGAAACCACCGTTCAGCCTTACCTCGTCGGGTCTGTGTGGTGACACCTTTTTCCCTCTCGTTAATAAAAACAATTTGGACCGTTTATCTTCGTGGTGAGGTTGGAGGGGCCAGAAAATACCCCGTCATTACTACGCTACGGCTCTACACTACGGACTATGATACACCCTCAAGGATGAAGCTACTACAGACCTCAACGGTGAAAAGAAGAAAAGCTACGACACATGAAAAATAGGCACCCTTCCCTCTCCAGACTCTTCTCCAAAGACGTTCCGAACATCTCCATCCGTCTTAATCCTAACCAACCGGCCCAACTCCTCGTTCTCCCAATCAATCGTTAACGACTCCACATCGCGCTCATCGCCAATCCCATAGAGAAAGATCTTATGGCAGATCCTCGAAGCGAGTTCTTCATACCCCGTGGAAGTAGGGACATATAAAACAAAGAACTCTCGAAAGAAATAGACCTTCACTTTCACTAGCTTGTCCAGTGCCAGTGACGTCGGACTCATCGGTCGAACATAAGTGTCGTTGGAGTAAGAGTCAGGATGAGTGATGTCAGTGGCCGTACTGGCGTCTTGATCTCGGCTCTGTTGAACATTCGAAATCGGTCCGTCTTCTTGATCATTCGGCTGGTCGCCGTCTAGGCCAAGCAACTCAACCAACGAAGCGAGACGAGCATTAACGCTCGAAGCACTCTGACTATCAGGGATATCCGTACCATCAACCGTTGCTGCTCGACCCCGTTGGTACAGATATTCCGACAGGTGGGAGCCATGGCCACTGTTTACTATGCCAGGACGATAAATGAGTTGGTTTATTGTTGAATACCATTGCCGCATTCGATGTTGCTGACGAAATCGAAGTGTATGAGTGCCTGAACGATCGCCTTCCTTCCATGATATGTCGAGCAGATATTGCACTGGTGCTGCAATTAAATAAAAACAGTCAGTAAAAGGACGTAGGAATGATAAGGTGCCAGCGTACACGTCTCAACAATTTCAGTAATTTCAACCTTGACGATATCCTCCACATCAGTCCAGCTTTGGATCGTAATCGACTTCCTCTTCTGAGCCGGCGCAGATACGATGCTCCCATCTGCTGCAAAGGAACGACGGGCAGAAGGAGGATCCCTGCAAAAGAGGATGATCCTCTCGTAGAGGAGAACACGAAATTCACGGGTGAAATTGGCGCTAGTGTGAACGAGGATATCCTGTAGGAGAAGTTGACCGGGAGCCTTCAATGCGGTTCCCTTTCCCCTCCGGCCCGCAACTCGAGACATAAGGTCTTTCAATGTGAATTGGTCAGGGAACTTCGTGGCCACTGATAGTAATAATGTTCAGGTCAGCCTGGCAAGCGGTTCAGATGCGCGACATACCATCAAGCTCATGGTCATGATCTTGAAGTTGAGAGGTAAAGAAGTTCAGCATTTCATGATGGCGCATAAGTCCTGCCGTATCAAGATGAGGATGGGTCACATTTTTCCAGAAAAGATTCAGGTTAAGGGTATTCCATTCCGGAGCCGCCCGGACGTTACGACCTGTTTTCGAACTCACCATGCCGCTGAGACGACCAAGTACCTCGGAAGCGCTAGGTCGAAGGTGAGGTTCCGTCCTCCAGCAGCACACCATGATGTCCCACATGTCGTCGTTCAACTGAGGTGTTGAGCTGGGTCGTGGCGGATGCTTCCCGTCGAATAACACGGTAACAATGACCGCGCCATCCGTTAAATCATGGAATGGAACGTTTCCCGTAAATATCTAAGACGGACGTCAGACGGGGCTTTGGAGAAAGAGGGCGAGGGGAAATACCTCATAACACACGCAGGCAAAAGCGTAAATGTCGCTGCGTGTGGAGGAGGAGCATGGCGGATCAGGCTTCAAAAGCTCTGGTGCAAGCCATCTCGTTGTACCCTTTGAATGCATCGTCGTCGAAGACGTTAATCTGAGTGCATGACTATCAGCAACTCGGGATAGCCCAAAGTCGCCAATACATGCTCGTTCATCCGGCGTGAGTAAGATGTTGACCTAAACGGTTGCTTTGATCAATAAAATCAGTTTGAAGATGCGCCATCGTTACTTACACCTTTCAGATCGCCGTGAACAATTTTTCTGCTGTGGAGATATACTAACCCGGAGGCGATGTCATATACCTTGAATGTTGATTAAATGATGGTTGAGCCAAGCATGAGAGGGGTTCTTACCAATGAATGATGATCAATCTGGTCTCTGGGGGTATCTTTTAGGAACCGTACGAGATTCCCTCGTTCCATCCACGGAGAAACCAGGCATAGCTGTTCGTGAACCTTATCTAGGTAATACATTCCCATGAAAGGCAGGAGATTCGGATGCTTGAGCTGCTGCCAGAGAATCGCTTCTTGCATGTATTCCTATCATCATCGTCAGACGAATTTACCGCGAAATAGCCGTGTTTTTGACATACCGTCAGTAGCTGCTGCACATCGGAAACCAAGTAGATTTTCACAACCTTCAAACACACGATCTGCTCCCCAATTTTCCCCTTCCACACATCCCCAAAACCGCCACCGCCGACAGGAAAGTCTCCCAGCCTTTTCACGTTATTGACCATCAGGCATTGCGGACATAGGCCTGAACGTTTGGAAAGATGAAGCATCAGCTTCAGTATCGACGACCTTGTCTTTGAAGTAATGTCGGGTAACTCGGCCATCTGTCGATAAAATCTCCGTTAAAGCGATGTACGACTAGGGACTAGCACTTGCGTAGCAAAAAGACCGTCACTTACCACTTGCAACGCATCCAGCCACAACTGCGCATCTTTCCCTTTGCTTTCCAACAAATACTTTGACTGCCGCTCATTTTGTAGCACATCTTCCACCACGCGTCGTACCCCATCCAGATTGCCGGGTTTTCTAGAATCGTAGAGTTTCGTGAGGAAGTTCATGGCTGCAGGAGGGTTACGGCCCTCCCGAGGCTGACGATAAGGTGTTCAAGACTTTCCACGATCCTTGCTGTGCATCAAATGAGTAACGATCAGTCGTAGGAGTGATGAAGATTGACATGTCGACAACCCACTCCAGAGCCTGACCAGTGCTAAACGTCTCACAATCCATTTCTGGTACTCTTCACATGCCAAAAGCCTAATTACGCTGGAAGTTTCGTGGGAGAAACTGGGTATGGTCGTCGATCTTATAGACGCCGAGGAAAGTCAACAATGCCAAAAGGCGGTTGCAGCTTTGCAAGTCTGGGGGAGAAGCTGGCCAAACTGTTCAGCAGGGTTATTGGAGCGCTAGAAGTGCGTCCGAGAAGGGGAGAGAGATAGTGTTGACGACTCGGGTAGACATGATGGTTTGGGCCAGAAGCTCGGGCGAACGCTGACTAAGACGTGTTGCTCATCGTCCATCAGCGGGCATTTCCCGGCAACTTGGACCTTAACGTGTAAAATCCCTTTATGCCGGTTTCAAGTGCTTTATTAATTGGTTTTTCTCCGAGGTAATTAGAAAGACAAATGCAAAAAAACCTTCAAGTTGTGCGCTCTACTTCACCAACAACCCAAGGCCATTTGCGTGAGTATTCTCGTATCGAATATGAAAGGCGGTGGTCGGAGGGCTGAGGAATGTGGCTTGATGCGGAGGTCCATGATGGGAAGGAGAATCGAGGGGTTGAAGAGAGATACGAGTGCGTGACGCCCGCCGTTGGAGTCAACAATGCCCCCGAGACACATCAAAAATCGACGTCGTCCAAGGGCCAATACAAGCTGACTGCGAAACGTAGTCCCACTGCCAATGTACAGATTCGAGCATTGGGACGACTTGGAGAAGGTTAAACTCAGAATTGGATCTCAGGCCACTTCCCAGTCTGACTTTGTTTGCGTAGGGTATGTGTCCACCTCGGGTTATCATTCATCTAAGATCTTCACCTTTATCTCAATTCCCACACAGAAACTGAATCGACCAGAGTCGATGGCTCACTACGCTAAAATCAAACCCTTTCAATTAGTCAATCAGACATTTGCATCCCCTCGCGGTGTGATAGCAGGCAAAATGAGATCAACTCCAAGGCCGGAAGGGGAGTGGGTATGGAGTAACAGTATTTGGATTGCTTGATATCTCAGCTTCTAATTTGCGATGACGGATAGCTGAGGAGTCATACCCAAGAACTAAGCCCGTCTAGGCTATTCCGCGGTCAGAGGGAGATATCAGCGAACGGGCGACTTCGTGATCGTCCCAACTTTCGGTGACGCGTTCAATATATCTGAGAAGTTTCGCGTCAACTGGTCGTCGGCGCGTGGCCACGGAGGAAGGGAAGTGGTTGAATGAAGGCAAGGACTGTTAGAGGGCTGATGCTCTCCGTGGAAATTTCAGGCTGCGAGCAGAATCATTCTGAATCCTGATGTAAAAGCTGTAGACTTGGTTGATTCGTTTTGTCTCACTCTTGTCAGCTTTGTGAATGCTCCAGATGTACTTGACGGTGTAGCTTCAGGAAGGCTTAGCTACAATCAGCGGACTATCCCACAGAAACTCGGAAATAAGAATTCGGAAACAAGAAACGGGGAGGATATGAGTATCTTTCTCTTCATTGCATTTGGACTCAATGATGAGGTTTAGAAGGTCAGTGACGTTCATTGACATCCCTCGACGCTTTGCATGAACTGAAACTTTTCTCTTCTGTATTTCTTTCACACCGCCACCGCACTCGACCCTTAATCGCTTCCCTTACTTGCCTTCCAAACATTATTCCCATATGAAATTATTACGGTACCGTGTACTGACTACTGAACTCCCCTTTCTGTCATCCCCCAGATCTTGCATACCATGATGATCACTATCTCCCCAAGTACATATCAATATCATCCACTGCAAACCCTGCACATCGCCATTTCGATCCCCGTAACACACGTCCAAATCTCAACAGCACTTGTTATGCCCTTTGAGCAAGATGAGCTTCTAGCTCTTCCCATGATGCCAGTTCCTATGTCTTGATTGTCCAATCTCAAGAATCAGCAATTGGCTGCCCTGGCTCATTCTCGCTGTTGTATTTGGATATCCAGCATCATCTGCAAGGGTGATATGAGTATCCGCAACCCAAAATGTTCATGTTCTCAATGACCAAGCCAGCCATTTGCATTTCCGGGAGCACGAGTACTGGATGTTGAGTCATACCTCCCAGACTTGTTGTACTTACCCGGTAGCGGGTTCGCCGTTCACTACTCTCTTCTTTCCGGATTCCTATTCTCGTCTGTTGAGGGTGTAGGATTAGTGAGATTATAGTTTACTCCCCTGCGTTTGGAGCTACAAGACAGAAGAAGGATGATACATGGAGTCCAAATTTAGACGCTGTTCTTTTTGTTACTTCTGAAGGGCTGATAATGATAGATCAACAGAGAACTACTGGTGTGTGGAACCAAACCCCACCATTCATCAAGAGGGCTCGTCATCCCACAGCAAGGTTTACCTCTACAGCACTACAAGAATTCAGTACTTCTGTCGGCTGGTGCTGTTGGTGGCGCTATGATCGCATATGCGAGCATTATCACCACTCTTATAATATCTCTGGTCCCCGCTGTCCATCGATCTTGTGTCATGATGATATCCCACATTCCCACTCTTTATTGGTAGAATTCCCTACATGGTGTACTGTAAGAGCTGTAACAGATACTGGTATCAATATCAGAATCTTTGCCTTTCTCAACAGCTTTAAATTTTCACACAGCCCTCAGGTCCCCATAGTTTCCCTGTTCAGCTTTCTCACTTACCCTTTTCCGTGTCAAATTACGCATGGAGTTGTTTGTGGCACTCTTCATGACAGTAATATCAACTTTTCAATCTCCCTACTCTTTCCCCGAGGATAACAACATTGGGTGTTCTTGGTGCTCTGGATCCATGTGCCTATAGATTTCCTCTTTCACTGAAATATGAATTGGCTGCTGTGACACGAAATTTCCCCAGGTCTGTAATCTGTAATGGAAATAAAGATAAAGAGTTTCTGGTACCGGTTGCCTATACAAGCTTCTTGTAGATTTCTTTTCCCCTTGACATCATTGTCCTTTTCTCTTTGCATCTCATAGCCTTCCGGGACGTTTTCCTGTCTTCCTTCTCCCTGCTTTTATCATATATCCATTACCTGGTGCTCTAGTTTTAGTCTTGGGCCAGGTTAACTTCGCTTTATCAGGTCTCAAAATCATGCATGGAAGACAATTTTGTAGAAGGCCAAACGTAAAGATATGACAACAATAGTTTTAGCTCTATTGGTACTCCATGCCCAAGATTAGATTCAGGAGATTGACAGTTTTGTAGACTTTCTGGAATCTGCAATATTTTTAATTTCTAACAGTTTGATGGAACACAACAGCTTTAAAATTATACTTTTCTCGTTATTGCTCCTTCAGCCGCAATCTCAATACTTCCTATATCCAGTAGGTAAAAAAACTGTTTGAATAGCCAATGTCCAAAATTGCAATTTTTTTGGCATAATATATGATGGTAATGTTCTGCATTACCAAAAACCAGCTTAACATTGTGGGGGATTTACCATAACTATCACCAATAGCGGTAAGCTGGGGATATTATATATAGTCAATACACCTTTCTCTCAAATCATCACTGCTATCGTCTACCATCCTTCTCTCATTTACTGAAGACCACAAAACTATTAACCCCTCCCTATTCTTCTCCCTATCCTTCTTCCTTCATCTCCTCAATACAAACTCAAACCATCTTTCAATGGAGGTCTTCACAAAAGCATCCAGAGTCAAGATTGGAAAAGCAAACTTTTCACATGTTGAGAGAGATCAGTATAATGACTGCACTATTTTTCAAACTCAAAATATAAAGAAAAGAGCCAACACAGATATACTATCTGAGGTGTGTTTCCTTATAGTATTAACATCTGACTGTCCTGAAAAGTTGATCTATTTTTTATTAGTTCCAAGAAATTAAACGGGGAAATATATACAAGGACAAGGACGTCTGTTATTCCTGGCGTTTATGCTCAAATGGGAAGGATGAAACAGAGGCAGCAGTCTATATTGCACAAATTATGATAGATGGACACTTTGGAACCAACAAGTATACAGTCAAAGCATATCATGGGCCAAGTGCAATGAAGGTACCAGTCAAAAGCTGCTTTATATTATTACCTCACAAACACACTGGAAGGAGTGGAAACATGATTTCATACAATGTTCTCAGGATTGGCTTGGGTATGTTTTCCTTTGTTCTTAAACAATCCCAGAGCTTGAACATTCATACAGGAATGTTCCACTCTTTGGTTACAGCAAATCATCAGTTCCATTGTTAATATTCTATGGAGGTAGGCATTTTGAATCAGAATCTCTCGGCTTATATTAACATTTGGCCTAGAGCTCATACCCCTTGCACATATTGAAGGTCATTTGGGACAAGTAGAGTGGTTCTATACCAACTTACTCAGGGCGAGTAGTCAAACACTAAGACAACAGTCTTCTTAATAAGTACTAACTAAACAATAATATAGAGTAGCTTTGGATGTCCTGCAAATGAGCTGTGGATGGATCCAGTCAAAGGAAAATTCTGTCATGGGCCAATTGGCCCACAGTGCAATCAACCTTATCGCAATAATGGAACCAAAGCAATTCCCTCAGATATTGAATTCCTCAAGGAGGATGTCATTATTCGATACCTCTCTAGCATTGAGGGTGCTACAGAAGAGCTGCTTGGAGTCCTTAGTTGTGCTAGTCACTCAGAAAACCTTGAAGCTATATCCACAACCAACCACATTCAAGTTATCTCAGGGGCAACAAACTTGGAGCTTGCATCTAGCCAAAAAGTACGGTGGCAATGTTGGAAAGGCTGTCTTTTGGCCACAGAGAAAGAGATGCCCAATGGAGCAACTAGGTGATTCATTGAACAACTATAGACCTTCACTAACTAATCCATGTCATAGGTTCCATCTTATAGATAATCAGTACCATGTGGATGTTGTCTCTGCTGGTGAATCACATTCATGGCTTTCACAGGCCTTGAGTGTCTTCCAAACTTATAATGTTTCATTGGAAGAGGATCTTTCTGCTTACAGTAATTATTTGTCAAATGCTGGTCAATTCTTAGGCCTAACATCATCTGCTTACTAGAGTTTATCTATTGTCATTTCAAGATTACAGGCACACTTTCAAAATCCAAATCCAAAAAGCAACGACGTGGACTACTTCCATCAGTTTACCTCTACATTTCTTCTCCATTCACCAAACCTTTCTATAATTGGTCCTTGGACCCAACTGGTCAGAGTCTACTCTCATTAGATATGTGCAAGTATCTGGGCCTTCCCTTCAAACTCTCCATAACAGTTGAAAAATATCAACGTTCATGGCCTACTAAAATCTACCAAGTCCTTTATAGTTACCAGATTGCAAGAGGATTTGATCCTGTATCTATAGATTTTGCACAATCTTTCAAGTGTCCTATATTCAAGGTCACTACTGGTGGTAGCAAGGAGGATAATCAAGGTAGGAATGTCCTAAGTTCCTTTCAATTGTCATATTTATCTAGTGGACATCAAAGTTGAAGAGAGGAGAATCTCCTTCTGCTCTGATGACCTGCCAGCAGCAGTCAGAGATATTAATGCAGACTCAGAAGGTAAGTTATCTTAGATCAAACTTGTTTCTCTCGTGCTGACTCTTGGTTTCCTTCCTCTTTTTTTTGTGTAGATATTGTGACTCTTGAGCATCAAGAGTTCTGCGAAAGACAGACAGAAGGTGAACATAGTGTTACAACACTTTGACTTACACTATGAACACTTTTATAGAAACAGATGATTTTTTGTTGTTTGAAATGCTATATGCATATGACGCCAACCAAGCTAAAGGTAAATACAATTTTTTTGTGCATATATTTACTGTATTCGACACATTACTGTTTTCCTGCATTTTAGAACCTGCAACATCTGATTCCCCAAGTAATTTGGTTGATGGTGAAGAAGGAAGTTCAGTACAAGGTTAATTTTTACACTTCTACCTTCAACTCTCTGGGTCTAAATATTTTGAAGCAGGTACCCTACAGCTGCTTACCAGTGCAATTCTCACTCCATTCACATGGGAAGCAGTCGAGGGCTCAGACATTATAGCAATAGGATTTTGAAAGTACATTGGAGTCTTGTGAAGCTTGTTTGAGTAAACATATTGGTATCACCTCCATTGCCCAAAACCTCTCCCTTTAACTCTAAGAGAAAATCATACCATAAATCTGAACACACTAAAAGAATCAAGAATATCAAGCAACTTTGTTTGCATAGGGTATATATCCACCTCACACCAGCTAGGCTACCATTCATCCACAATCTTCAGCTCCATTTTGACTGCCACACAGCAACAAAAGCAAAACTGAACCGACCAGAATCAATGGCTCATTATGCTAAAATCAAATCCCTTAGACTTGTTATTTAGACATTTGAATACACTTGCAGTGTGAGAACAGGAAGGATGACATCAGCTCGAAGGCTGAAAACAGAGTGGGTATGGAGTAATGGCATTTGGATTGTTTGATATCTCAAGTGTGCTTCTGCTTGTTGAATTTGCAATGATGGATAGCAGAGAAGTTTTAGCTAAGAACTAAGCCCATCTAGACTATTCCATGATCAAAGGGAGATCTCAGCAAATGAGCAAGTTCTTTATTACCAGCTTCTGGTAACACATTCAATATATCTGGCATCAGCTGGTAGTCAGCAGGGTGCATGGCTTTTGAGAACAAGTATTGATTGGACAAAGGCAAGAACATTTAGAAGGGTGATGCTCATTGTGAAAGTGCAAGTTTCAGACTTCAAGCAGAATCATTCTGAACTCTGGTGGCAAAATCATAGTCTTAGTCAGCTCATTTTGTGTTGCTCTTCTCAGCCTTGTGAATGCTCTAGGCATACATGGCAGTTTACATGAACTCATAAAGCTTTTCTCTTTCTTTTGCACCACCATTCGCCAGTGTGCTACTCAATCTTAATCATGCTTCCCCTACTTCCCAGTCATGACTTACCACAGGATTCTGTTATGGCACCACGTACTGACATGACTACTGAACTGCCCTTTCTGTCATCCCCAGATCTTGCATACCATGATGATCACTATCTCTCTAAGTACATATGAATATCAGCCACTGCAAGCCCTGCACACTGCCATTTCAATCCCCATAACACATGTCCAAATCCAACAGCACTTGTTATGCCCTTTGAGCAAAATGAGCTTCTAGCTCTTCCCATGATGCCAGTTCCTATGTCCTGATTGTTCAATCTCAAGTCAGGGATTAACTACCCTGGCTTGTTCTTGTTGTTGTATTTGGATATCAGCACTATTCACAAGGGTGATATGAGTATCTGCAACTCAAAATGTTCATGGAAGCAAAAGTAATGGACATTGATTCATACCTCCCGGACCAGTTGTACTTGGTAGTGAGTTGCAAATGCCATCACATTCACTCTTCACTCACTCTCTACTAACCCAGATTACTACTCTTTTCTGTTGAGGGTGTAAGTAGTAGGATCGCAGTTGACTCCGCTCTGTTTGGAGCTGCAAGAGGGAAGGATGATACACAAAGTCTAGAATTGGACATTGTTCTGTTACTTCCCCTTCTGAAAAGCTAAAAAACCATTATGAATTATGGAGAATCTACTGGTTCCAATGAAACTGAGCCCCACTGTTCACCAAGAGGGCTCATCATCCTGCAGCAAGGTTCACTTCTACAAGACTACACAGATATAGTGCTCATGGATCTTGCAATGATGGTGGTTCCCCACATTACTGCCAGTTGTTGATGGAATTCCCCACATAGTGTACAGTAACAGATACTGATATTGATGTGTTATCTAGAATCTTCACTTTGCTCAGCAGCTTTAAATTCTCACACAGCCCTTGGGCCTCCATCATTTCTCTACTCATTTTTCTCACTTGCACTTTTTCTGTATCAGATTATGCATGGAGTGGTTTGTAGCACTCTTTATAACGGTAATACTAGTGTTTCAATCTCCTTCTCCCACAAGAATACAACATTGGGTATCCTGGTGGCATGGAAGGGTATGGGATGCATAAAGTATATAGTAGTGCATGGAGGATGTGAAGCCTGAAAATGGCCTCTATCCTTCCCCCCTTCTATACCAGCTGGAAAAGGTATGGAGCAGCATGGCTTTGTGGGCCCAAAAACTTCCTGTTTTGGTGACCAGAATAGCTGTTGTGGCACAATATCTCTAATCTGTGATGGAAATGAAAATGAAGACAAAAATACACAATCTCTAGTCCTTCTGAGGTGTGGGAGAACTCAAAGCTGTTAGACTTACAGTCAGCTGTGGCATTTAGATATGCATACTTCTCTCTCTCTTCTTTCATGCCTTCTACACCATTGCTCAACTCTGTATCTTGACTGGTACCCTCCTCTCTTCTTATCTCTCTATTGTGGTGAAGTGCCGGTAGTGAACACACAGAGACTGGAGCAGAGGCTTGACAGTCAATGACTAGTCCCAAGACAAAGATGATCAATACTACCCAGTATCCTACAGAGTACAAATATGCACCTAGTCCCAAGACAAAGAGGTCAAGATGGGGGACTGGGTGATGAGTTGGCCTATATATACTACTTGACATGTGACCTATGATGTTGTGACCTGTATCATACAGAAACTAATAGAACATAGTGGAAAGGGATAGAATGCAGTGGAATAAAGGTAAAAAATAAGATCCAGGGATGAAACAAGAATGGTGTTGTGTATTATAGTGAAAGGAAAAGAGACTGTAGGAAGGTAAATGAAAATAGTACACACTTCATGACAAAAACGGGAGACAACAACTGTGAACAGTAAAAAAAAACAAAAAAAAAAACAACTTACTTCTGAGGAATTTGTGGGGGTTAGAAAGAAAGGGAGGAGTTGAACTGACAACTCCCTTATAAGAAAATTCAACATACTAGGGACGGTATGTTGACTCCCCAAAATCAGAAATCTGAAAGATCCCTGACAGTGGAATACCTGATTTAGTGGTAGCGGCGACATTCCCATCACACGAGGCTTCTTCAGAAGCACAGCCTAAAAGGACTCATCTTCAGAAGCATCCTACATGTGTTCAGAAATAAGCACTGTGTTATGAGATTCCACAGGACTGAGGGGTAGCAACTTCTGAAACATGTAGGAAGCCTTCTGAGCCTATGCTATTGTTGGTAATACACAAAGGATAGCTACTGAAGTGTGTAGGACCATACCAACGGTGGTATTGACGAGGAAAAACTACTGCTGAAGAGAGTGGGAAGTTCTGAACGGACTTAACACACATAACAATGACTTCTGAACTTAGGGAAATGGTGAAGACCACTTCTGAATCATGAGGAAGCACCCAAGGCCACTTACGAAGGTCACACTAGATGACTACTGCAGGTGCCTGGCTGGCTAACCTTGGACCTGAGTTTCGGAACTAGGATCTGACCTTTGGCACTAGATTACTGGGGCTTAGAGTCAGTTGGGCAATAGATGCCACTGATTAGAACACAGAGGACACCGATAAGGTGGCTGGGACTTGTACTGAAGCACTTGATAGTACAGGGGAAAGGTCACCTAGGGGTGTTAAATACAGAACAAAGGGTCTGAACCAGTAATGAAAAGAAGATAGCCCAGACCAATGAAGAACAGGAATGGGCTAGGGTATTAGCCATGCTGATGGAAGCTGATCAACTTCAGAGGTATAGGAGTATATCCCAACTGAAGGTACAGATATCTACAACCTACCTAGCCGATATTCAGGCCTACCGCCTACTTCTGAACATGTAGTTTGTCTTCTGAGGAGGGAGGAGTGGTAGGCTAATGTTAGAGAACAGACTCACAACTGTGGGGATGAATGAGGAACTTCAGACTTTAGTCGGAGGTTCAGAATTAAGGATGGAGATTGAACCATCTGTGTGGGAGCATATAGGGTCTGGAGTGAAGGGACAACCTGCTTCAGAACTGTATAGAACCAAGGGGACCACCCCGAAAACAGGAATAACAAATGCTGAATGATCGAGAAGGAGGATATTAATTTCTACATCCAACTTCCAGACAAAACAGCAGAGAATAATGTCAAAGCTCTCTCTGTTAATCCTAGTTAGGTATGGATTCAGACTAGATGATCATCGATATGGATGAATATATAATTAGATACAGATTCAGGTATAATACTTAGGTAGAGAGTATATAAGGGCTGGGGTTTTCATCAGGAAAGCTCCAAGTTACCCACCCAGTCTTGCTGCTGTACCACGAGGGCAGTAGTAAGCAGGGAACTTCTATAGAGAGAGACACGAGAATAGAATGAGACCAGTCTTAACTGACTTGGTATATTTTGACTGCACCGGACTGGTTACTGAACTGTCTGACTGTCTGCACTGCTGAACTGTTTGCTAAGTCTGCTGGGACAAAGCAACTGTCTGTCTGTCTGGAGTGGAAGTCCATTGGGGACCAAGCTCACTGTCTGTCTGTCTGTCTGTCTGTTCTGAACCGTTCTGTTGAACTTCTGAAGCCGTGTTTGACTTAGCTGCTGGGCCTGTTGACCCTTCTGAAGCTGTTCTTTGTGAGCCTGAAGTACCTGAGTTGCGATTGGTGCATCTCTGGTTGCTGCTACTTACACCCAACCACCTACCTACCCAATTAGAGTGTTTTTTTCTCTCCGCTTCTGAACCCCTTCAGAGCATAGTATAGGATCTGAAAGTCATCCAAGACCCAGTTCTGCACTCAATATTTTGTTCTTGAGTTAAGCTACTGGTGGAACCTTCAATCAACATCAAACAGCTCTTGCATAAACACATGCTAGACCTCAGCAGTGATTTGTTTGGTGTTTCATAGTTTTTAGGATTCTCACTGTAGTACTATATGGCACTAGGACTTATATATCATGCACTTCACCCTTACCCCCATCTTAGACGTTTTAACGTCAATTCCCACTCCCGCATCTGATATTCCCAACTGAACTGGAGAGTAAAGAGCTGGGGTGTCCTTTCATCACCCATCCACCAAATACCAAGAATGCATTGTGTAGGCGCTGGGAAGGAAACAAGAGAGGTAAACATCAATTAATTGTGGTTTCTGAGAGGCAATCCACATACATATCAAAATAACCTCAGTCCTATGCACAGCCATGATTGAAATCTGACCCTTGACCACAATTTGTGGCCAATCCTTCTGTGAGAGATCTGACATCCTACTCACTTTGAAAATGACTGGATGATGATCCTTGCAGAAAAACAAGACTCTCTCAAACAGAAAAACCTGATACTCTTTAACAAGGTTGCTGCTCATAATGGACAGAGTATCATGAAGGAGCAGCTGACCGAAACCCTCCAACGGATACCCCATACAATCCTCAACATGAGTCTGGAGTTCCTTCAACGTAAAATCAACCTCGGTTTGTGGTCGAGCTTCGTCCATCCCCTCAACAATCTTCTGAGCAGCATTGAGCTCAGCCTAGAATGTATTCAGATGGGCAGGAACTGTCATGAAGGGTGGGGTGAAGGGCATACCTGGAGCTTCATACACACCATAGCCCACACACCTTGTACATAGTCCTTCTCGGGTTCTCCTGGACAAAGAACAGTCGATTCCACAACAGCAGGAGCCCCCAGTTTCCTCTGAAGTTGAACAAGTGTGGATATATCAAGAGGAGGATACTTGACATGCTTCCAAAACTGACTGAAATGGTGGATATCCCAAGGACCTGCAGGTTTGGTTCTACCACCGGTCTTTGGGTTGTTGATCCCAGCAACACATTCGAGCACCTCAAAAGCAGAAGGGCGGACTTGAGGATTGTTTTGCCAACAATTCACCATGGTATTCCACATTGTGTCGTTCAACATGGTCAAGTTGGGGCGGGATGGGTGTTTCTTGTCGAGGAGTACGGCGACAATGACTGCACCGTCTACCAGCTCATAGAAGGGGACATTTCCGGTGAAAATCTGTAAGATTCAATGAGCAAGGCACGAAAAGATGATGGGTAAAAGGACACACACCTCGTAACATACACATGCAAATGCATAGATATCACTAAAGGTTGAAGAGGTGCAAGGTGGCTCTGACTTCAACAGTTCTGGTGAGAGCCATCTTGTTGTTCCTTTGGAAGGAGTTACTGTCGAGGTAGTTAACCTCAGTGCATGGGTGTCAGCAACATGAGATAGGCCGAAGTCTCCAATACATGCTCTTTCATCTGGGGTTATCAGGATGTTGAACTAGTTGTTTCATCATGTTAACAAAAGTTGGCTATGGATGGATATGTACTCACTCCTTTCAGATCACCGTGGACAATCTTCTTGTCATGCAGATACGTTAAACCAGAGGCAACGTCGTATACCTGGGGAAGAATCAGTTAGAAGGACAGGAGTTGACTGAAGCAATGAGGCCTCGTACCAAAGAATAATGATCAACTTGCTCTCTAGGCATGACCTTGAGATACTTAACAAGGTTCCCTCGTTCCATCCACGGCGAGACTAGGCATAGCTGTTCTTGACCCTTGTCCAAGTAAAACATCCCCATGAACGGTAAGAGATTTGGGTGTTTGAGCTGTTGCCAGACAATCGCTTCTTGCATGTATTCCTGTCAGCAGATCCCATCAATCAAATCCACCACAATAGAATTTATTGACATGCCTGCAGAAGTTGTTGCACATCAGAAACCAGATAAACCTTCACCACTTTCAAACACACGACCTGCTCCCCGATTTTACCTTTCCACACATCCCCAAAACCACCACCACTGACAGGAAAATCTCCGAGCCTCTTCACGTTCTTCACCATGAGGCATTGAGGGCATAAACCTGACCGTTTGGAGAGACGAAGCATAATTTTCAGTATTGAAGACTATAGTTTCGTTGCAACATCAGGAAGTTCAGTGAGCTGTTGAAAACAAAAAAAATTGTCACCACGATGTATGACTGTCAACTACGCCAAAGACCAGCCAAATTTGCTGAAGACCGACCACTTGTAGTGTGTCCAACCACATCTGCACATCATCTCCCTTAGCTTCCAGCAAGCCCTTCGACTGTTGCGGATCCCCTAGTACACCTTCCACTACGAGTCGTAGGTCGTCCAAATTTCCATTTCCATTCCCTGGTTTTCGGGGGTCATAAGGGCTGAGTTTTGTGAGAAGGCTCATAACAGCGAACGAGGGCTACAGCCTGTCACTGCTGAAAAGAGGGCATAAAGAATAAAAAAGGGCTCGAGTTGTTGATGTTTTCCACGGGTGACGACATGCAAGTGCTGTATATATTGAATAGGAATTGATAAGAATCCGGCCCAGGGCCCAAGCGTCGGCGATGCGTGTACTGATTAGTGATTGTCATATTGACACATAGCCAATACCAATAGCCGGTGATTGTAATTAAACCCCGCCCTTGTCATGCGCAGTTGAGCTAGAGGCCTGGGTTTTAGTGGAAGAAGAAGAGTAGAGGATCGAGGACGTTGTTGTTGTTGTGTTGAGGCAAAAGCGATTAATATTCGCATGGGAAATTCCAGCGGCTTTCTCGGATGACTCTGCTCCCAGTTGCACTTGCTGCGCCGACTGTGATTATGTGGAACTGCAAGTCTTGTACTTACATATATGCTTATACGACTGTCACCCCGTGCTGTCTCTGCCAGGGAGCCTGTGAAATTCGGCGAAGTGACGCTCTTCAGGTCTCTCAACACTGATTCATAATGCAACAGCCTACCGGATTGATTGCGGGGCCCTTTGCAGATTTGTGCCATAACTTTCTGTTCAGATGAGATGCCCGGAAGCGAAATAGAAACGGGATGCATTGGTACCATCATAAGCCCTGGTACAGTTCCTTTTCGCTCCCACAGTCTCGATACATAGCCTAACTCTCCTTAAGTTTCTTCCACAGCTATTATAAGCTCTCCGCGATTCCTTCGCCTGGTCCCAATGTAATCAACAATTGATGGTGAAAACTCCACACCAAAATGTGGGTGAAGTAGATTCTCCTGAAGATTATAGGTCCTGAAATGATGATGCCATAGGAGAGCCTGGCAGGCTTTATGTTGAACAACATCACAAGTGGAAGATTGAGGCTCTTTGAGAATTCAGAGTAACTGCTACAGCATGCAAGCAGTAATCTATCCATAAGCGCTTTGATATGAACCATCTATACCTCTCTCCGGACTGTTTCACTTGCTAGATCTGTAGGAAGATTCAAATTTACCCACCTTAAATTAGAAATTGAGATCAAAGCTTGTGTTAGTGCCAGTGTGTATTTAATTTGTTGTTCTCAAGTGATTGACTGTACAATACCACTTTCAAAAGAAACTTACCTTGTGGATATTTTATGTCCACTTTTCATTGTCTATGGTTTGAAATTTTACCAAAGTTTCAAAGGCTCGAGGAATCAATTCTTTAAGAAACCTGCAAAGTGATTAAAAGCCACGACTGCCTCATTTGGTGAATTTCAACTTGAGTTATTTTTCCTTTTATACATCAGCACAGGGGGAACTGAAACTCATCATATTAGAAAAGTGAACAACAGTTACAATACTCAAATTAGAATGACACATTAATAGTCTCCCATTCATCCTCCGTTCAGATAGTGCAACAAAAATTAATCACACAACTTATCCTAAATAATACCACCAACTGCCTTGTCAGATAGTCAACAGTGGTGCTTAGGTGAACTTTTTACTAGGAGCAGTGTTTATCACTTTATGCCCTCTGCTGTGAGACCTTTGGTAGTATTTCAAACCATAAGTAGACTTTATCCACAGAGATTCTTTGAAAGTTGTATTTGACAGTCAATCACTGAGAACAGAAAAAAGAGAAATTAGGTACATACCAGAACTAACACATACAAGCCTTGATCTCAATTTCTCATCCAAGGTGGGTGGATTTAAATGTTCCTACAGGTGGTGCAGATGATTGTCCACAATTTGCATGGAACACTGTGTGATTGACAGCACAATTTTACTGTTGAAAGGTTGACCAACTAGTGATGGGTTTGAGGATCAATCCATTACTAGTTCTTCCAACTTTTACAGACCCAAGGTAAATTTCTGTCTGGTTTCTTGAGCAGTATATGGGAAGGGGTGAAAGGTTGAATGTTGCAGAGAAGGTCATCAGGGAGGCAATAAATGCAATCATAAAACTTCAGGAAAGGTATGCACATGGACAGAGGGGACTGGGTAGCATTTGAAAAATATTCAGATGTAGGTTAATTTTATGAATCAGTTTCACCAAGACAATATGTTTTATCTACTACTATTATTAATTATGACTAAACAAACTGTTGCTTTGTTTCTCCTGGTAGTATTACACCAGAGAACTAGAATGTGCATTTCTAAGCCATTGTAAAAAAGTGCAACTTGAGTGAATGCCACGAAAATACTCAGTAAAAGAGGTTGGGTTCAGCTCAGTATTACCACACAATATTTTGGATTAGTGACCGCAAAATCACTTCGCATAAAGGCCTGAATCTTGATGAGAATCCATTAAATTGCTGTATAAGCAGCCGTTAAAGATTAAAGACTTTTCAACCCTATTGAAGCCTTGTTGTATGAACCCAGGATGCTTGTATTTTCATTATTGAACTCAAAATCCAGCATTTGTGGCAAGCTTGGCTGAATTCCAGAGCTGTGAGAATTCTCACCTAGGTAAGCAATGATGGTTCATCTCACATTTTTACTGATAAGACTATTTTCCCAGTCCCAGAAGCCACTGGGGTTCCTTACTTAACACACTATCTAGCTGGTTCACTTTGGATTCAGTTGAAAGTGCAGGAATCTCTGCAGCAGTATTCTAAATCTAATGGCTTGGTTTGTTGAAAGTCTTTACTTATAAATGTGATATAGGTGGGGGGAGGAGGCGGAGGGGAAGGATGGCATGTATGTGGTTTCTTATTTGATGGACATGTCCTACAACTCTTGCTTGTTTCGAGGCCAAGGTACAAGGTCTCGGTCTTGTCAACTAAGTTTCATGGTCCATTTGACAGTGAGGACTAATTGCCTTTTACATTAAACCCGGTGATCCTTCAGATCAAGTGACACTGGGCTGTGAGGAGCCAGCAGAAAGCTGGGTGATGAGAAGCCAGCCATTTGTGTGGTTCCCTGTCTTCCCTGTATTGTTGTGGGTACCCAGTAAAGAACCATCCCGTTTACAAGGACACACACATACTAGGACTCTGTGTTTGCATTTGTGTCACTGCAGAGACATCCCTATAACAAACCTCAAAATTGTTGCTGCAGAATACCTCCAGTGACCATTTCATTACAGGAACACCTCTCACTAACCTGATCCAATTGTACAGACACCTACCATGTTTTATCTCATCAGTCTTCATAGTTTTAGAGCTGTGGCAACGTGACAGAAAAAAGATGTATACAGGGGCAAAATAGAAAGGCTCAACTGGCCTGTCTCAGGGGAGCCTTCAAGAGTATATCCAGTAGTTAATTGATCCTTTCTAGTACTTCCAATAGGTTAATTCACTGACTCACTCTCTGCAGTGAAATGAGAATGTTAAATGATCCTTTCAAAACCTCAAAAATAGAACTACTGCCAGTTTTTAGTTTCACCCATCTCTACTCTATCCAACAAGTTTGACCCTATAATTGATGAGATAAGAGTGGGTTATTGTTAGGGCTGCAAGCCTGTGAGTGCATTACTGGTATATAGACTCAATAGGAGACAGATATCACATTGCAGAAGACGTAGAGGAAACAGTAAGGTGACCTTCAAAGTTTAATATTCTAAGCAGAGAGAGTCATTCAGGGCTATTATTTATCAAAGCCAAAGATAACTCATAACCTCAGACTTGGTCCTGCCAGCAGACCTCTGCTGGCCCACATACCGCAATGTACTTTTATACTTTTTGTCAGCCACTATGAAGGTGAAATCGGGGGAAAAATAAAGGCAAATCTGTGGTCCCCAATGCTCTGGACAGTAATCATGCCATGCCTCTTATGAGGATTTTTAGTACAGTTTGGAGGCAAATGACGGCATATTTTTGTAACTAAAGATTCACAAGTCATTATACATAACTCATCAGTAACAAGTCTCCCAATGCTTCCAGCCTTCATTCCATGATCATTACTTCCCTTTGTATTTTCCTTCCAACCCATGCTCTCAATCATTCTTTGCAGTTTGGGGTTCAAATCAAGAGCTACAATAACTACAAGAAGGGAAGAAAGCTTGGCCTCCAAATGAGGGATAATGTCACACATCCTGGTGCCCAATGAATGGCCTTGGTCTAGCATAATAGACCCCCTACCAAAATTCTCAGCCTGTTCATTGATGGACCACCAGTTTGGGCATAGTTGAGCTTAAGTCCTTGGACTCCAAGGGCTTTCAATGTTCTATAACTCTTTAAGCTTTCTGCATAATCTATCTCCTACCTTTTACAGTAGTCCTATTATGATTGCACCTATATCTAGATGTTTTTCTAGTAAACCATAATTTTATTTACTATAAGTAGTTCCTTGACTCCTTTTTCACAGGGCACCTGTAGAATCTAAAAGAAATGCTGGTTTTGCTCTCAAAACCTTAGCCTAGTTATTTTGCCCATTTGCCCCCCCAGTTCCCCAGTAGTTAACCCCAGCTAGCGATCAAAGAAGAGAGTCAAAGCTCCTCCACAGTGTCTTAAAAGCCCCCAGTGCCTCCACACCTTCTGGAAGCTTCTGTCTTGTCCCCAAAGTGCTACAAAAACCTGAGTTAGTGTTTGTATAAGTGTTTTCTAAGTAGGCTTTGTTATCCTCAATCAAATCTTGAGTATTGTGTGCCCATCAAGTAGTCACTGTGTATGTTTTAAACTAGTTGGGTGCATCAGTTCTAGAATATTCAGTTCATTTTAATTATCAAGACTCACAGTAAAGCAGTTCTGTGATATTCATACCCTGATTACCTGCAAAGAGAACTTGATTACCATCTCTTCATTATGTCTGTAATCTGTGTAACACTTCTGACCTTTGTTTTAATAAAGTTTCATTGAAGACTGAACAATATTCTAAGTGAATTTGTACCTGCCTGCACCACTGGGGCAGGCTTGATTTTACTAGTAAAATCAAGTGCCCACATAAGACCCCAATTGTGTTTTATGCTGGAAAGGTATCTAATGATGACATCTTCTTTGAGGAATTTCATGTCTGATTCTTCCTTTTGTAGGATCCATCTAAAGTTCAGTTCTTAAACAACTGTGCTCTTGGAGTGAAGAATTTGAAATTGCACATCTGAACAGTGAACAGTCTGCTTATAATGCATTCATGCTTTACATTACTCATTGAGATTGCCAGGAGTTTGTTTCAAGTCCTGGGTTCCCTGTAGGAGATTCAGAGCAAGAGAAGTACATCATTATGAGTGGTGATCCCACCGGTTCGTTCAGGTTCGGTCCTTAAGCGGTTCGGTTCTTTACCTGGAACCGAACCGTAAAGGCTGTATGGTTCTAATATGGGACCGGGGTCTTCAGGAATACTGGAGGATTTAATGTTCAAGTGCAAAGATAATCCTGGGTGTCAACAGTGGGGCTTTGGTGTAGGAATGCACCAAGGGAACTGGGATCCATGTGGATATTTTGACTACCAGCAGAGGAGAGAGATGTGAAGGTCAGTTGGGTTGTTTTATCTTTGTAGTGTCATCTCATGAAAGTCTGAATTTTAGCCTAGCATGGAGTACTATAGGGATGAATACACAAAGATGATTCTCAATGGAGAGGAAGCAGAAAGTCAGGCAAGACAGGCTGAGAAGGTCAGGATTGGGCAGGAGAAACCAAAACCAAAACAGAGGCCCAAAACAAGCAATGAATACATAGGTAGAGTAACATAAATGAAGTAGTTTGAATATCAGAAATGTAGAAATCAGAAGTACTAAACATTCTCCAAACTGTCAGTAGCATTCTGGGACAATTTTTGTTGGACTCTGCAAGGGACGGTACATAAAGTTTTACCTCTCTTTTTTTTTTCTTTACTTCACTGGCTCTCAATTCCAAGTGGCAGAATGTGATTATATTAGGGGTTTTGTACATTAATGAAGTCATTGACTCACTCAACAAATCATTTATTCTAACTACACAGACTACATTACAATTGAGAATTGCATATTCATAACACAGAACAAGTCTGTCAAATAAGTTACATAGATCCACTATAAATTTACCCCTCAGATTTGAAACACTGATTGCACAACACTGGTGTGAGGCAAATGTCAGGAAAATTTAGATTTGCTGCTGCAAATATTCGTGTGCTTTCAACTGCATCCAATGAAACCAAGAGCCCAGTTGCCCAACAGGGAACCCTTAGTGGCTTTTTGCACTTCATGGAAGCAGTTCTCTGGAGATATGATTTGAAAAATGGGATATTGAAGGGACTGTGCAAGATCAGTGGTTGTGGGGTCAAATCCTCTTGCAACCTGATAATCATGAAGTGCCTTGTAGACCTTGGTGGGCCAGGACTGTTGGAAATAGTCCAGGATGACAGAGAGTGTGATGGGAAGACCAAGATACCTGCACATATCTGGTGAAAGTGGATCTTGGCCAGAAGGGTCATGGGACCAAAAATAGAAATGTGTATCAGGAGAAGGTGAAGGGAGAAGAAATAAGTAAATTGGTTCTGCTAATTGGCGTCGCTGACATTTGTGTTTGGATTTTCAAGTGTTCCTTTGAGCTTAAAGAGAGGGACAATGACCTCTGATAACATTAGCCTGATTTTGTTTGGTGTAAAAGTTACTCACTGAAATTTGAAAGGTCTTCATCAAACCGAATGTTATGAGAACGAAAAACACTCAAGGCCTGTGAAAGCCATGGGGTTGTTTCAGCGAGTGACTGTACTTGTATATAACGCCCATGGTCTGTGAGGAGGAACCTATGAAAAGATTAGTGAAGAAAGGCAAATTGGGTTTCAGTCAATTACCTTGTCGCTCCATCTGTCACCACGTGCCGATCATGAAGACAACCTTTCCACCCACCATCGTACATTCCAATTGAAAGCAATTATTGAATTTGTCAACCTCGAAATCACGTGGAAATAAGAAATGGAAGGAACGTCTTTGAGATGCTCAAAATCACTACTAGTATCAAGTGCCCGGATAAGACCTCGATCATGTTTTATGGTGGAAAAGTATCGGATGACGACATCTTCTTTGAGGAATTCTACGTCCAATGGAATTGTGCCAACGTCAAGGTAATCGGACCATTCAATGCATTTTAATCCAACTGGTTCACAACAGAATGTTCCTTTTGTAGGATCCATCCAAATTTCATTCCTTAAGCATCCCAAAGTGTTCTACAACACTGTTAATTAGAATAAAAAAGACTACATCGATGACTCACTTTCAGCATTCCAAAGTACACCCGTCCTGCATCCCCCACTTGTGCTTCAATATGTGCAAGTGGTACGAGCTCTAAAAATACACTGTCAACGAATTGGCAGAGTTCTGGGAATAGACCCGTACCACCATAGAAGATCAGTAAAGGAACCGAAGACATGTTATATCCAAATAGTGGAATGTCCCTGCCAAACACGTCAGTCTCTCTGGCAGAATCAAAAGTGAATCCTTAGCATACCCATGCCAATCTCTAGAACACCTTAGGAAATCTCGTCGCCATTCCTGACAATCATTTGTGAGTCTGCCATTAAACCCCAGCTTTGGGGCTCATACCTTCTTCCCATTTTGCCCATGATAAGTCTTGACAGTGAACTTCTTCTGTCCAAAAGGTCCAACAATGTTGATCTCGGCATGATAGACTGCTGCCTCAGTGTCGTCCTTCCCATTTGAGCACAATCGCCACGAGTAGCACACGTTCCCATGTTTGTATATATCACCTCGCTTGACTTCCGTGAACTAGGAAGACAGCGTTGGAGCGACTTGGACTGTAATACAAAAAGACCCGTACCTCTGAAAGTTCTGGTAAGCCTCTGTGGATTTTTGCCCTCTTCTCTACAATGGTCTAATGGATCGTGCAGTCATTGTACTGGTCTCTTCCAACGTTCGAAATGCGACTTTTCTTGATGCTGATCCCGGTAGCACCATGGAGCATCTCTTGGTGAGACATGTCGATGAATCAATAAACCGTCACGGTACGGGTGGGTGGGTAGTGTTTTCGTCAGTAATGGAACGAGTGAGGGATGGTGGTAGTTAACAACACAGACATAAGGTGACCACGATGCGTAAATCCTGTAGAACACAGCCTGTCTAATTACAGGCAGATCTAGAAATGGAACACCGGTCAGCAGGTTGATGAAAACTGCGGGCCTTGTCTGAAACTGTGCCCCAACTCCACGGTATGCTGAGCTGTTTGGGCGATCAACTATCTCGCTGAGACTTATTGGAAAGGTGAACACCGGGTACGAGAGAAGAGTACATGAATATCGCCGAGATAAGCCAGAAAGTTACAGGTGTAAATGTCCATTCGGTCCGATGCGCGGTGAACGTCGCAAACGATGAGCAACACATCGACAAGACCGAGACCTTGTCATAGTGGCTGGGCCGAAAGTATAAAAGTATCCTCGGATTGAGAGATTTAAGCTTTATCCCGTAAGTACCGTTGAGTCAGTCCAGAGCCGCAAGCCCGAGCCTCATGGCGTTGCATGGCTTTCTTTGCACCGTGTTGCTAACGAGCTGACGCTATGTAAACGTTGAACTCTTGACTGTTTTCCCCACATGAATGCCACGGAATTGTTGTAAGTTCGTTGACCCCTTTATTCGTAGAATCTTCTTACTTATAACCTATCAAAGTCATGCCCGTCTGTCCTGAATCATAGAATCCGGCAGACGAGGAGCGACATCCCGCCAATCACCGTAAAGGGCGATGTGAAATTTGAATTGATGGTCATATCAGATTTGTTTATTCCTTATTTCCGTTTATTCTTCTCTACAGCATACTCACCTATCCCCGTAGGATTAACCTATCTTTTCCCCCGCATACCCCGTACCGCGAACGACCTATGCATGTTGTGTATGTTCTGAAACTGGAGTTCTTTCCACTCTTTTCTAGTTCATACAATTTCGATCTACATATGTGGGTGGCTGACTATGAATTCCTCCACAGGGCAACTCATCATCGAAATTCGTTGCACAGGAACAATGACAGTGGGCCATCTCAAAATCAGTCCCCTCAGACTCCTTTACCCGCGCCCTATTCCGAATGATGCCGCTAATACTGAAGTGCGTTCGCTTTCCCGCCGGCTTCCCTCGATGAATTAGGGGCTTCAATCCTTATAGTTTGCACTTCCAGCAACAAAGCACCAATGGAAGATATAAGTTTGCGTAAAATTGGATTTGGTCCGTATGATGCAGTTCACGTTTCTTTGCAAACTTTGAGATACTTTACAACCTTGGAAGACGAGTCGAAATCGATAATTTGAATCTTTCGGCGACTCGGAGCCCGCATGAAAGCATTAGACCTAGTACGCTAGCAAACTGCCGGTGAGCGTCGCTCGTTTTCAATGCTTCTGAACGTACCTAATTTGAATGACGATAACTATCAGTCTTCGATTCCAGACGGTTAGATTTTTATGAAACGTCCGACACGACGCCCTTAGAATGGCCCTTCACCCCCGGATCACAACCAGTAATGCCATATGTCCGTCTGCGCGGGCTACACGGAACTTTTGACTCGGCGTCCTGTTGATCAGCTTAGGAAGTTGTAAAATAGGCAGCTAGCGCCTCTTTTAGCCAATCTGCTCCAGCGGCATGCTGAAATCGTTTTTCCTTCCCGCACAACGCCCGATGCCCCGCTCATCGCCTGGTATTTCACTAGCTGCGGCGTTTATGACACCTAAACTCAAACCGGGTGGAGGGCATGGAGAATTGAATTGCGTTTCATGGCCGCATGAAGGGTACGTTCCATGTATTCAATACTGGGTCTATTCCCATCTCAAGCGGACATTTTTGTTTAGGGATGAAATGTGTTGCCTTCACTTGCACTGACGGGTTCAACTCGCCGAAGCGAGCTAATTTCAAAGAGCCGTTTCTCCGAACCCCCGGATCCATCTATTCTAATTTCTGGTACGACTTCGATCATCACATCCGTACTCGGATTCTCTCCGAACGGCATCTCCATGCATCCCATCTCAAACCACACGGAACTAACAGAATCCAAGTTGTGGCTCTCAATTGTGGTTTGAAAATCTACTGTAAGTTGGCGTGGTGTTGGGAATCCTCCAGAGGTCCAGATCAACCGCAGATCATTTCGATTCTCACGGACGGCCACTAAATTACCTTACCCGAGGCTGACCGTCATGATGAACAGAGCAGGTATATACAGGGTGATGCGAATACGACGGTAAGTACATATGGAATTCGTGAAACTCCTTGTGTAACGTATTCTTCTCGCTCTGATTTTGAATTTGAATGTGCTCTAGATTACAACCTAGTCAACACAGCCAACGTTTGTGGTGCTTGTACAGTACTGAGAATTTTGATTTCGGCGTCACCTCCCGTCCACCCGGCAGGTAGTTTTACTACCTATGTATCGGCTTTACCGCGTGGGGGCCAAACAAGGCGATGCAATTATCATACCGCGCAATCTAACTATCACCAAGGTGGACCTTCAAAGTATACTTATGGCTCCCGTTGATTGATTGTGTCTCGGTTCAGGTTGTTCGGTCTTGCCATGTATGGGCGCTCGAGATTGGGGTTCCCATAACGCGCGATACCCGATACATCATGGTATGGTTAGTATAAAGCCCAATCGCGGAGTTGCGTTTTGTCCCCCCATCTTCGAGATTCACATCTCCAAGTCCCCCGCTAATCATGAAGTCCCTCGCTGTCCTTGCTGTTGTCCCTCTACTCGTTGCTGCCGACCACAGGGTATGTAAGCCTTTCGTGTTCTAAATCCTCAATTTGGTTCTTCAATCTTGTCCCACACTGATCCGGATGAACTAGTTCACCCTCGTCAACCGATGCGGGAGCGCTGTGAATGCTGTTGTTGCTGATACTAGGTGCGGGTACAGTCCTCGTAAGTTCGCTCGCCATAATATGTGCTCCTTTAGACCCTTACGTTTCTCCTTGCTCAGGCTGTGCTGATGCTTCGAGCTATACCGGTCCTCAGCCTGGATCGATCGGAGCTGGACAAACGAAGGCGATTACGATTCCTTCCAACGTTAGTCCTTGACATTTTCCACTCTTCTGCTCTCGGGGTTCTTATAACCTTTCTCTTCATCTCAGTGGGTCGGTCGTATCTTTGCTCAAAATGGACACTGTGGAGCCAAGGGAGAGAGCTGCACTCTCACCGAATACAATTTGGGTTCGTCTTTACTGTCTTTAGTGTCTGTAGGTCTCTGCTGAGACCTTTTGCGTCCGTCTCTATAGATTCTGGAAACCAGTTCACCCCACAGACGTATGACATTTCCAACATTCAGGGATTCACTCAATCCATCTCTGTAAACGCGGACGGGTGCCAGACTGTGACATGCACCAATGTCAACTGTGCTTGCGATCAGGCTTATCCTCCTGGGGTATGTAGTCCGTTCTTCTATGTCGACTTCGATAACTAAACGTTTGTTTGTTTTTAACCCTGGTTTGCGTAGAACACGGCTGGATGTGGTCCCGTCGTTGATAGTCCTGTTAGGGCTTGTGGAGCTGGAAATGTCGGATTTACTGGTATGCCTTTGTTTTTCTTCGTTTTGAAGTTTTTGGAGGTTGACGTTTTTTTATTACTTTAGTCACATTCTGTCCTTGAGATTGATGTAACATCACTTTACGGATTCCGCAATGTGCGATGCCTACGACTCATGTTTGACTATGAAGTTGAATGCAATTTTTTATATATTCAAAGCGTATTTAATCGTAAATACACTGGGATTAGATTTTTCTACGTACCAATATCCGTAAAGAGAATTGAGGGTGGCTTCGAGTCTTCGACCCTTGAGCGATTAAGATTGAGGTGAACGTCAGGGTAAGAGAAAGAATAGAAACTCGGGGAATGGAACTGCCCACTGAAGGAAACGTAGTTAGGGGCTCTCGGACCCGAGAGACCCGACGCGAGCCGACGTCGGCCTAAAGTCGTATAAACGAAATTTTGATTATCTTGTGATTATCTTTTTTTATCTAAGCGGATCAGTATTCAAGCTCCGACTGAAATTTGAGCTGCCCGACTCACGGGTGGGTGCTGCCGAAGGCTGCACGGGCGAAGCTCGTCTATATGGAATGCGACAACGCGTTGGAACATGGGCAGGCTTTATCTATGCGACATCTCTTTATCTATGCGAATCAGTTTTCCCATGCGGGTGGGCGCTGCCAAAGGCGGCACGGGCGAAGCTCGTCATCTATCTTCAGCTTCAGGTCGTGCCAAGTCCCGATAAATTTTCTGCTCAACGTTGACCCTGCCTGATTCTAGACTGCTCTAGTAAATTATCTAGCTCAGCACCGTGACTTCAGCGTGCTGCGCTCATGATCAAGTTCAGAAACAAGGTCCTGAATGGCGCGAAACCAAAGGTTAATCGATAACCGACGCCTCGCAATGATTCTCTCTCTCAAGTATCCTCAGAAGAAATACCGTCATATAGAAGTTCGTGTTCTTATCAATAATAATTCAATTTTGCCCCTTTCGCGGCTCTACGTCCGCATCAGTCCTAATCAGGATCTTCCGAGTTATCGTTGTTGGCGGGTTGTACCACAAAACCATTCAGAGGCGCTCGAATGAGCGTACAAATCCTCGAGATGAAAGGTCAGAAATTTAACAATGTCGGTGTTGTTCGCAAATTTGGTTCACGAAGACTAAAACGGGGCTCAGTTCTTTGATTTCTGATATCTCGGATTTACACATCAATATCGTGTCGGCGCTGGAGGGATCAATCGAATGTTCGTCTTCGAATCACGCAACCGCAGTCAGCCCACTCCTTCTTCATGACCTCCACACGGGAGCCCCCTGGAACCCAATCAGATAACATCGATGTTATACTTCGC
Source organism: Marasmius fiardii PR-910 (assembly GCA_014904975.1). Classification (NCBI taxonomy): domain Eukaryota; kingdom Fungi; phylum Basidiomycota; class Agaricomycetes; order Agaricales; family Marasmiaceae; genus Marasmius; species Marasmius fiardii. Next base: position 87,446 of record MU127898.1, read on the forward strand.
TTTGTGGAAAACGCTGTCGCCGATGAACAACAATACAAGAGACTTCGAGAGCTCAAAGGGAAGTATCGACAGATGTGGCTTGATCTCTTATGGCAATTGGTTGGTACCGGTTGCACACCTTTCCAAGTGACCCGTCATCCTGACATTTCACCCTTTGTTCTAGCTCGCTGAGGCTCCAACTATCTCAGACGAGTTACGAGCCATGATGCTCAAAATTATGTTACACTGTTCCAAGCGTTCCGGCCTGTGCCCACGAGGTCTTATCATAGAAAATGTTAGAAAACTCGGAAACCATCCTCTCAGCTGGGGCAGATACGGTGACGTCTGGAAAGGAACAATCGATGGATCAAAACAAGTGGTTTGTCTCAAGTTGATGAGAATATACATGGATTCTGATGAGGAAAAGTTGTTGAAGGTGTGTTATTTGATAATTTGGATTACAACATTGACTTACAGCACTCTTCTCAAGGACTTCATGCGAGAGGGAATCGTCTGGCAACAACTCAAACACCCCAATGTGCTGCCCTTCATAGGAATGTGCTATCTGGATTCGGAGGCTCAGAAACAGTTATCTTTGGTCTCTCCATGGATGGACGGCGGCAATCTTACACGGTTTTTGAAAGACACCCCTCGCGAACGTGTTGTTCATTTATCGTTGGTACTTGTCATTTGGTTTTCTTCTGGAGTAATATTTCATAATAGCTTTTACTTCCAGGCATATGATGTTGCTTCCGGGCTATCATATCTGCACGGAATGAAAATTGTTCACCGTGACCTGAAAGGTGTGAGTGAAAACATGATGACTTCAGCTTGTTTTCTGTTAACCCAAGGAATCAATCCAGGCCAATATTCTGATCACCCCAGAGGGAAAAGCTTGTATTGGAGATTTTGGCCTATCGCGGCTTGCTGAAACCTATGCAAGCCAGTCAAGTCCCCCTTCAGCACCCAAAGGGACACTGAGATGGCTCTCACCTGAACTGCTGAGCTCTGAAGATGCCCAACCTTCAGCAAGTAGTGATATGTATGCTTATGCTTGTGTCTGCTATGAGGTAAGTATTTAGCTCTTTCTTTGCTGAATCTTTCTTAAATTGTCAGTAGATTTTTACAGGAAATGTTCCTTTTTATGAATATAAAGAACCCCATGTTGTTGTGGCCATATTGGTGCGCAATGAGCAACCCTCCCGTCCTAAAGAGCTAATACATCCCCTGAATGATGACATCTGGGAGATCATGGCCTCCTGTTGGAATTTTGAGCCTCAGGCTCGGCCCACTGCAGTGCACATGTTGGAGCTTCTCCGCGGCTTCAAGAGCACGAAGAGAAGTGGGCAGCCTGGGCCCCTTGTGCCTGCTCCCAACTGGGATACATCCAGCTTCTTCACTGCCCTGAAGAAGAACATGTCACATTCACCCCTTAACACGACTACTCTCAAGCAGCTGCAAAGGAACATAAACCCACATTCAGCTGCAGCACAGGTTGCTGCAAGCTTGGTCAATATTCCAGGGCTAAGCATGGGCGTTGAAGCATTGTGCAAATTGATTGTTTTATGTGAGGAGGTTTCTGCAAATCAGTGCGTAATTTTATCTTTGTCTCAGACTGTTCAAGTGTGTCAATCAGAAGCACCTATGCAGGAACATGACCCGTTACCTTTGTGATCAATGTCATAAATTATTACTTGCAGTTAAGGAGTATCAGCCACAACCACCGAATACATTGCAAGATACCTTTCATGATATTACCCGGTATGATCAAATCTACTCATCAACCTTGGACTTTGCTCACAGAAAACACGATCAAGGTGCATAAAATGCGTAAAAGCTCAAGTGGAAGAGCGGGCTAAGTTCTCATGGGTGCATACTTTGGTTCACCTGAATCAGATTCAAGAGGATATAAAGGCAAGCCATGCTGAGATAACAGAGAGTTTTGTTCGATTCCAGGTGAGCAACACAGCTGTAACTTTTCAAACAACTGACTGCTTGTGATCAGCTGGCATCCAGTACAGACATGAGTCAGTGGCAAACTGAGTTTGCTGTTGCAGCTCAATCAGACCATGAAGATGTTATCACCTATCTCTCGGAAATTCGTGATGCCCAGGAGATCGTGAAAGAACTGACAAGCAATTCCGGGGACAACATACTTCTTGAACAGGAGAAAATGATTCATGGAATAAAGAAGATCATGGCTTTTATGCAAAAGGTTGTGTCTTTTTATCCCTGGGGAGTTTTTATATTCTGCTCAGTGTATTGATGAACAGAACCTGTTTGATATAAAAAAATCGTTCATCAACGTCATGATATCGAAAAATCTCTACGGTCTTCAGGTCACGACGAAAACTTTACTGCCTGACCTGCACCTTGTCTCGGGAGAAATTACAGACATCGAAGAGCAAGCGGTATCCGGTACGACGTCGATGGATATTTTCCGTGGGCGTTATTTGCAGAAGGAAAGGGTGGCAATCAAGGTCATGCGTTCGGTGCAAGCGCATGTATATACCAAGCGGGTGCGTTTAGTTTCGTTGACAACTTGTTTTCTGTGTTGACCTCGTTGTTCTTTTTAGCGTTTTTACAGAGAAGGACGGATATGGGACTCTATATACAACATCGATCGTGGCAAATACATTCTCCCGTTCTATGGCTTTGGTGAGGATAGAGATTCTCGTCCGTGCGTTACCTCCTCCCGTTTTCGACTGTTTCAATCCGTATTGACTCCATACTGGCTTGTGAAGGTTCATGGTGAGCCCATGGCAAGAGAATGGAAATGCGCTATCATATGTCAGGCAGAACGACGAAAAGGTCAATTACAAGCAGATGGTAAGCGATGCGAATCGTCTCTTCTATCTTAAATCCTCACAAGTGATCTATTTAGATCACAGGCATCGCGGAAGGGTTGAAAGTATTGCATATGTTAATGCAACCCCCGATTGTCCATGGCGATATCAAAGCGGTGTGTCTTGACCTCCCTCGGCCTTTTCGAGATCAGGAATGATGGGGAACGATATAGGAAAACATCTTTATCAACTCGGAGGGTAATCCCCTTATAGGTGATCTCGGGCTTTCTCAGGTTTGCGCCCTCCGTTATGCGACTAGTTGAACATCCTTAGCTGATCAATTTCTACTGCAAAAGATGATAGATGATCTGACGGACATAAGGTTCTCGCCGAGTCCCGATGCTGCTAATCTATACAGATGGGTTGCGCCTGAGACGTATATTCAATCAGAATCGGTATCTCTTTCGTCCGATATTTATTCGTTTGCGATGACCGTCCTCGAGGTATGTGGGTTCTGATTAAACCTGTCTCGACAGTGATTGATGAGCTCTACTTTTCCCAGCTCTTCACTCATCAGTACCCGTTCTCGAAGATTAGACATCCGCCAGAAGTCATTATGCGAGTTACCAGGGGACAGAGACCTCCCCAGCCTGAGGAAGCAAGGGTCATTGAAAGGGGTTTAGATGATGATATGTGGAAGCTTTTAACCGAATGTTGGGACCACAATCCGTCTGCGAGGCCTACGATTGAAGAGGTTTTGGAAAGGTTGTTAAAATTGAAATCACTTTCATGATCGTCGGGTTACTTTGTTACGCAAGTCAATACTTCGTTAGACATGATCCCCAAACTATACCGATATGTACTATACATGTGAACTCTGAAGATCCCCTCCGTAAGGTGGTTATATAGTACTAGAAACTACGGAGCGTTCGAACTCGAAGCGCTACGCTAGTTAGGCATAGTCCATCGCGGACCGACGTAGCCGAATAGTCGCGGCTTGGACTCCGACAAAATCAACCTCATTTGCCTACAACTACCACCATCAGCCTTGTTCGGGGTACTACCTTAACTTCAGGTTCCTAAATTCCTCAGAGTTCTCGGTGAGTGTTTTTACGCCCGTTTTTAATGCAGATTCCGGACTTCTATTAGCACCACTTCTTCACTTTCAGTCTCAACTCAGAAAAGCACCGTTTGCATTGATGGCGCGTAACTGGACATCAGTTGAATTGCAGACCCTTATTTGAGGTCCATGATCTGCATATAGCTCGTCTATCAGGTTACCAAGTGAGCGTGCTACGGCATTCATGAATTGACATGGGGGCGAAGCATCAAATCGAACATCACTAACAGCATACGTGAGGCGCAAAATCTCGCTACGATAGAAGCGGCTAGCATGTAAACAGCGAGAGGAGTTTGGCTGAAGGAGAATCTGTGCTCTAGCTTGAAGAAGACACGAGCGAACAAAGATGTAGAGCTCAGTTTTATGGCGTGGTACCATTCCAGGTATGAAACGATACTGAGTTGTGTGTGCGTCCCCTCAACGCTCACCATTCAATTCACTCCAGCCAGTGTATGACATTTGGCGTTCTTAATAGAATTCCCGAAGCCGTTGACATTACAATGCAATGCATCATCAATATCTTGACACGGGATCGATGGAACGCGACATCGTACAAAGCCGCCTTCCTTCGCTACCACCCCCAACGAAAACAGCCTCAAGCGACTCAATTTCATCATAATGCCACCGGATCCTTGGTTATCTGCAGCCAAATCGCTGGCATCGACCGCTTCAGGCGTCGCAGGTGTTCCAGGGCTCAGTGCAGGCGTTGATGCATTGTGTGCATTGATCAGTCTATGCGAGGTTTCTGCAAATCGGTGCGTGTAATCTGCATCAATTTCGGATCGTCCACTAAGTAATTGTGTTGGTCAAAATCACGCAGGAACGCAACTCATCAACTTTGTGAACGATGCCATACCCTGTTACTTGCCGTCGAGAAGTACGAACCCCAACCCCCGAATACGCTAAAGCGAGCATTTGATGATGCTACCAAGTACGTAGGTTGCTTGCACTACCGGTTTTTTTGTATGTGTCATCTCACCTTGGATACTATTAAGGTGCACAATGGATGTGAAGAATCGAGTGCAAAAATGGGGTCGCTACCCTTGGGCACAGGTTTTAATCAACTTGAACTAGTCAAATCCAGTCTGCCCCAATTAAGCAGGCAAGTACGAATTCGCTAAATTACGGTCTTTGTTTCACTGAAACTTTACTAAGCCAATACTACAGTATTCTAAAGGAGTTGATCAAGTAAGAAGCAAATGGTTGGAGATTTGAGCCAGTCTCCAGATTCAAATTGGAGCCTTGAACAAGATCTGCCACCTCACAGCACTTCTGCCATTTATTTAACAGAAAACATTTGTGTTGCTGTGGACCCTATGAAAATAACAAGAATGCTCTACCACAACTCTGTCTATGAATCATAATTGTAGGGGTGTAACTGGCATAAATGGGTCGAACCACTTGTGATCAGATCAGATGCTATGAGTGATGGCTACAATTGAAGGTAAATAGCTTGAACAGTGGTGGACACCTAAACCTTAGTTTTCACAGCCTTCTTCCTGATTTCACCATTCTGGTGAACCAATATGCATTCAACAACAAAAATAGAAGCATCTGATGGACTATGAAAAGATCAAGTACCTGAAGGCTGATGAAGTGTTTTGGAAAGGCCTTTACAACTGATCTTCACACTCACCTTCCCAGATACAGGCCTTTATCAGGGTTCATGACAGAATTCTATGTTTTGAACTTATCTAGAGTATAGGCTCTGTGTCACTAAACATTAAAATTGAATTATTGATTATGGGGCAGTTCTAAAATTCAACAGTGCTGTGTTGATAGGGAGGCTCAAAAATTCTGTTATAGTCTGTGATTTCTGCTTGAATCTGAATGCTAGAAAGATGGTTCTTGGCAGAAAGTCTACACTGCCAGAGTTGAGGGTCATAATGCTGTCTGCTGTGAAACATGAGCTGATTCAGGATGCTTCCAGAACACTGTAAGTGTGGCAGTAGGAACTGAGGAGACAGTCATTTACTATACTTATTTTTGCTCAGGGATTTTGTTTCTGATGGAATGGAGTTAAATAGCCAAATACATAGCTCAAGCTTGGGATAGTCTGTCAATTCTCAGTGAGTAAATTGAGTGTCAAAAAGCAATCTGATCAAAGAAAAGGGAAAATTACAGTTGGTCCCAAGGACAGTACTAAGCAAATAAAGATATCTTCATCATGATACACACGGACATTTTTTGAGTGGCCAGTAATGTCACTGGTCTTCAACTAATTAATAACTTCTCTTTGCATGGGAGATTTAAGGTATGTGGGATGGGGTATTCAGAAAAACATCAAAATCTGAACAGGCATATGCATGTGTCCTACTGGGGTCGAGGGAATAAATACTGGTGAATATGAAAAACTGAATAAATAGCAGGTACTCACTTATACCTTATTCTTAGAGATGGGCAAATTGATCTCATCTTCATTTCCTTGTCACGGATCAAGAGTTTAATGAAGGTAGGGTGGGAACACCATATGTAGTACAAGGGATATTCAGGGACAGTGTTTGGACTGGCATGGGGGTGTAGTATTGGGAACATGAAAAGCTGAATGTCAGAAACAGTAACTCCGCTCCCTGTTGCTGAACGGTACTTGCTGCACTGACTAAGTATGGTTATATGGATCTTGTACTTACATATATGCTTATACGACTGTCACCCCATGCTGTCTTTGCCAGGGATCCTGTGAAACTCAGCGAAGTGACGCTCTTCAGGTCTCTCAACACTGATTGATAATGCAATGATGCCATAGGAGAGACTGGCAGGCTTTATGTTGAACAACATCACAAGTGGAAGATTGAGGCTCTTTGAGAATTCAGAGTAACTTCTGCCACAGCATGCAAGCAGTAATCTATCATAAGTGCTTTGATATGAACCATCTATACCATCTCTCCGGGTTGTTTCACTTGCTAGATCTGTAGGAAGATTCAAATTTACCCACCTTGGATGAAAAATTGAGATCAAAGTTTGTATGTGTTAGTGCCGGTGTGTATTTAATCTCTCCTTTGGCTGTTGTTCTCAAGTGATTGACTGTACAATACCACTTTCAAAAGAAACTTACCTTGTGGATATTTTATGTCCACTTTTTATTGTCTATCATTTGGAGTTTTACCAAAGTTTCCAAAGGCTTGAGGAATCAATTTTTTGAGAAACCTGCAAAGTTATTAAAAGGCCATGACTGCCTCATTTGGCGAATTTCAACTTGAGTTGTTTTTCCTTTTATACATCAGTGCAGGGGCAACCGAAACTGATCATATTGGAAAAGTGAACAACAGTTACAATACTCAAATTAGAATGACACATTAATGGTCTCCAGTTCATCCTCCCTTCTGATAGTGCAGCAAAAATTAATCACACAGTTTATCCTAAATAATACTACCAACTGCCTTGTCAGGTAGTTGTTGAGCATTGAGTTTTGAGGCAAATTGATCAACTATACATGACATGATGATGAGAAGACAGATCAAGGCAGTGTCATGGTCACCATCATGGATGTTGACAAAGAAAAGAATTGACCCATGGGAACACACATTTGTGGTAGAACACAGTTTTCAAAAAAAAAAGTTGCCTTCTCAGTACACCTCACTCAGTAGAACTTAGAAGGAACAATTTATCACAAGTGGGGAAGAGATGGTCTCAGGCTCACTCAAATAGAGAGGTCTCAAATCACCTTCCCTCTAAGGTCAAGTAGAATTCATGACCTCCATTTTAGAGTAATTTGACTGTCATTGAGGAAGAAATGCCTGGGTAGGTGATGTGACCATGGAGGAAGACTGGATTGAGGGGGCAAGCCTAGTGGTGGATCACTGAAATAAGAATAACTGATGCACAAGAAGTGAATGCTATATATGCACCAATACAGCATGGGCTTTATTTTCTGTGATGTGGAACATAGACATTGATAGAGAAGTTATGGTGACCACAGGAGCAGACCTTGATGGTTTGAAAGCTGTAAACCAATGGAAATAGGACAAAGATTGGAAAGGATCAGACCTAAAAGCACACACCTTTCTAGATATCTGAGTGTCCAGCCTGAACCAGTGGTTTTTAGTAATACAATCTGTCATGAAGTGCATACTATTTCTCTTTTACCTTCCTACAGTCTCTTTTCCTTTTACTATAATATACAACATCATTCTGGTTTCACCGCTGGATCCCATCTTTTATCTTTATTCCACTGTGTTCTATTCTTTTCCACTATGTTCTATCAGTTTCCATATGATACAGGTCATGACATCATAGGTCACATGCTGAGTAGTATATATAGGTTGACTTGTCACCTAGTCCCCCATCTTGACCTCTTTGTCTTGGGACTAGGTGTGTATTTGTACTCTGTAGAATACTGGGTAGTATTGATCATCTTTGTCTTGGGACTAGTTATTGACTGTCAAGCCTTAGCTCCAGTCTTTGTGTGTTCACTACTGGCCCTTCACCACATTAGGTCAAGATCATTTACTGCATGGGCACCCTTCTGATAAGGTTGTCTCTGCAGGCCATACCGTTTCATCATGTCTCTGACATTTGGTGCATCCAGACCTGACTCCGAAGAAGAATCCAAACAGGAGAAAGTTGACTGCTCCACACTAGTGCATGCATATGATGTCTCTGACAATGAACACATACACTTAGCCACTGATGGAGAGTGGACCAGTTGTGACCAAAACCAGTGCCCTAACACATTTGCAAACTCTATTTCTGAGCCACAAAATTTAAATGACAATGATGGTAGCGTTCTCAAATTTGGCTGTTTTATTCCAGTACTCCCACTGCTACCACTGACCCCACTTCCAGTTTCTCCAGTCACCCCCAGTTTACCCAGAACCCCCAGACACTCTAGGCCCAGGTCCCATGTTGGTCGACACTCTAGACCCACATCACACCCCACATCATGCACTTCTCCCACAGCTTCTCCCGCACCTGTTGTCACAAAGTGTGTACTATTCTTATTTTCCTATGGTCTCTTTTCCTTTCTTCACGATACACGATACTATCCTTGTTTCATCTCTTGAGGCTATTTTCATTCCACTGCTTTCCATCACCTTCCACTATGTTCTATCTGTTGCCGCATGACACCAGGTCACGACATCATAGGTCACATGCTAGGTAGTATATATAGGACGACTTGTCACCTAGTCCCCCATCTTGACCTCTTTGTCATTGGGACTAGTTGCTGACTGTTGAGCCTCTGCTCCAGTCTCTGTGTGTTTGCTACTGGCGCTTCATCACATTAGGCCAAGATCCTTTACTGCACAGGCACCCTTCCGATAAGGCTGTCTCTGCAGGCCGTACCGTTCTGCCACGTCTCCAACATTCAGCGCATCGAGACCCGACTCTGAAGAAGAATCTGAACAGGAGAAAGCCGACTGCTCCACACTACCGCACATGTACGATGTTACTGACAACGAACACATACACCTAACCACCAACAGAGAGTGGAATAGTTGTGATCAGAACCAGTGCCCGAACGCACTTGCAAACTCGATATCTGAACCATACCATTTAATTGACATCAACGGTAGTGTCCTCGAGTCCAACCATTTTATTCCAGTACTCCCACCGTTACCACCATCTCCACTCCCAGTCTGTCCAGTTACCCCCAGTTTATCCAGGACCCCCGGACACTCTAGGCCTGGGTCCCACGTAGGTCGACAGTCCAGACCCACATCATGTATTTCACCTGTAGCTTCTCCTGCACCCACATTGCTACCCGCACCTTGTGGACCTTCCATACCCCTGTTTATCCCTGTTACCACCCCCAGAACACCATCCCCAGTACCACAACCACCCGCTCCACCCACAATTATGAACAACGAACAACTTGCCCACCTCTTAGAGGGCCTAAACACCGTCACCAATGCCCTGCTAACGCAGACAACCTGCTCGAAGGACGTTATCAGCAAACCTGAAGCATTCAAGGGAGAGAAGGGCCACAACGCTAGGCGATGGCTGAACCAGTTCGACAACTGGGCCAGGGAGCAGTCCGACTTGGTCAATAATGACCTGAAAAAGATCCGAGCGGCCCTGAACCTGATGACCTCCAAGGCCAGCGACTGGGTGAACCAGTTCCTAACCAGGTCAAACGACCCCACCAACGTCGACCCGATTTTCAATGGCAGGTGGGCCGACTTCACCACCGCCTTTAGGGGCCACTTTTCCTCTATCGATGAGGAGAAGCAGGCACTAGCCGACCTCAGGGTACTGAGGCAAGGATGGAATGAGTCCATTTCCGACTATGCCCAGATGTTCATGGAGCTGGCCAGTCTCACCAAGCTCTCAGACTATGACCAGCATCAGTACTTCATAGAGGGACTCACATTGGAGATGCAGAAGTTGGTAGGGTTAGCGGCAGCTGTCGCCACGACCGAGCTGAGAGACCTTAGCGAACTCATTGCTAGGGTCAACAAGGTTGGACATTAGCATCAACAACCCAGCGTTAAACATCGGGAGAGGAGGCACTCGAGCACAGGCTAGTGGTGGAGGAGGAAGGGACCCAAACGCTATGGATGTTGATGCCACCTCGACCTCGACCAGGAGGACTGGCACCAGGGAGGAGTTCTTGAAAAGGATGAGGAACAGGTGCTTTGGCTGTGGCAGCTTGCACCTCAAGAAAGACTGCAACCGTGCATGTGGTGCTACGTGCAACTACTGCAAGAGGGCAGGCCACTTGGAACAGGTCTGCCAGGACAAGTTCATGGGAAAGGAGAGGGGAGGAGGATTAGCTGGGAGAGGTCGCCCACAGATCGCAGCGACTAATATGGAGGAGAATTTCTTGCTCTTTGACGAGGAAGGGGGGAGTCACCGTTCTCTGAACGACCCTATGACCACTGTCGCATCCACCTCATCCCCGGTGCCCAGCAGCTCGACTGTAACTCTAGATGGTCAGGGACAGCTCACTGCCCAGATCGCTCAGCTCAACAGTCTTCTGGCCAGCCTCAGCTCCATCGTCAACATGCCGCAGGGTTTTTAGGAAGGACGCCCATCTCAGCTGCAACGAGAGCATCCCGAAGTTCGATTGTAGTATGCCCTTCTTCCAACTATGACTTTATCTCTTCATGTACCATAAACACGACTCACCAATGTACACCATTATCATCACATTTCCGAGTACGCATGAAGATTGAGAATGGAAGACTACAAACGATGACAGGAGCCATGGTGGATAGTGGAGCAAAAGGCCTATTTATGAGTAGAAGGTTTGCAGAAGAGAAAAATTTATGGAAGCTTCGGTTAAAGAAGCTGATACAGGTGTTCAACATTGATGGTACCCTTAACCAGGCCGGCAGTATACAGGAGTTTGCACAGCTGGCAATAACGGTGGACGGACATAAACACTGGGTGGATTTTCTGATTATGGATCTAGGCGAAGAGGACGTAATATTGGGGTTACCCTGGCTGAGGCAGTTGAACCCAGATGTAGACTGGTCGAGAGGGTTGCTGTCGATTAGGACCCACAAAGTAGCAGTGGAGGACGTACCAGATAGGGAAGGAGAAGCAATTGGTGGGGCAACCCTTGGTGATGGGGTACTAGAGGACACTCGAGATGATGCAGTGAAGGAAACTCGGCACCAGAAAGATGGATTTAAGGGACAGGAGGAGGTAGTATGGGAGGAAGAGGAGAAACAACCATGACTCTGCGTTCTCAAGGCCAACCGAGCACTTCGTCGGAACTGGCTGAGGCAGGGGATTATTAAGGATGTTAAGGAACAGGTCTGGATCGCAGCAGGATACACCTACTCCCAACAACTTGCAGAAGCGGCACAGAAACTCAAGCCAAAGAAGACATTTGAAGAGATGGTCCCCAAGCATTACTGGGAGTACAGCAAGGTCTTTTCGGAACGGGAATCAGAATGGTTGCCAGCACACAAGCCATGGGACCATGCTATCGAGTTTACTCCTGGGGCTCCAGAATCACTTCGTATGAAAATTTACCCCATGTCCCTGGTAGAACAGGAAGAACTTGACCGATTTATTGAGAAGAACCTACAGAAAGGGTACATCCGACCTTCCAAATCACCCATGGCATCTCCAGTATTCTTCGTAAAGAAGAAAGACGGAAAGCTACAGTTTGTGCAGGATTATCGACAGCTCAACGAGTTTACAGTCAAAAACCGGACACCACTCTCACTGGTATCAGACATCATCAATCGACTCCGCAACGCGAAATACTTCACCAAGTTCGACATAAGATGGGGTTACAACAATGTATGGATTAAGGAGGGAGATGAATGGAAGGCAGGGTTCGCAACAAATCGAGGGCTGTTTGAGCCAACGGTCATGTTCTTTGGTCTTACCAACTCTCCAGCTACATTCCAGTCCCTGATGAACCTCATCTTTGCGGATCTTATCGCAGCAGAGAAGGTAGCGGTTCACCTGGATGACATCTTGATTTTTAGTTTGGACTTATCGGAGCACCGTCACGTGGTTAAAGAAGTCCTCAAACGGCTACAGCAGAATGACCTATATCTTTGACCCGAGAAGTGTGAGTTTGAGAAGACAGAGGTGGAATATCTGGGTTTGTTGATAAGCGAGGGGAGAGTATGTATAGACCCAGTGAAGGTAGCTGCAGTATGAGATTGGGCAACACCAAAATCAGTACGCGATGTTCGTGGATTTTTAGGATTTGCCAACTTCTACCAACGTTTCATCCGGGATTTCTCGAGGATTGCATGCCTGCTCAATGACTTAACATGCAAGGATGTCCGGTTCGAGTGGGGAACTCAGCAACAGGCAGCATTTGAAGAACTACGGACAGCATTTGTCTCTGCACCTATTCTCGCCTTATGGGATCTGGATAAACCAACTCGGACAGAGGTGGACGCTTCTGGTTACGCTACAGGGGGAGCCCTTATGCAGCAGCAGGAGGACAGTACATGGCACCCAGTGGCATATCGCTCAGCTTCAATGCAACCAGCAGAGAGGAATTACCAGATCTATGATAGGGAAATGCTGGCAATCATAGAGGCCCTGAAGGACTGGTGCTACTTCCTAGAGGGCCTCCATGAGGAGTTTGAAATCATCTCTGATCATAGCAACTTGGAATACTGGCAAACTGCACAGGATCTCATCCGATGCCAAGCTCGCTGGTCCCTCTATCTATCCAGGTTCAACTTCCAGCTGATTCATCGTGCAGGGAAAAGTAACACTCAGGCTGACGCACTATCACGGATGCCACATCACCGTGTCCAAGACCACGAGGACAACCAACAACAGGTTGTACTTTCGCCAGACCAGTTTCACAAGATAGCTGCATTCACCCTGGTCAACCCACTGGAGGAACGGATTCATCAAGCATCAGAGAAAGAAGCGGAAGTACTAGAAGGGCTGAAGAAGTTGAAGGAGGGAGGTTTGAAGAGACTAGTGAATGGATTACCAGAATGGGAGGAGGATAACGTTTTGGTCTACCATCACGGCAAGGTCTATGTACCCCCAGACAAGGAGTTGCGACGAGACGTGCTTCGGCAGTGTCACGATTCCCCATCAGCAGGGCACCCAGGACTCCATGCGACTTACAACTTGGTGACATCTTACTTCTGGTGGCCAACAATACGATCATTCACTGAGAAGTATGTGGAGGGGTGTGATACCTGTGCATGAAAGAAGCTACAGCGACATCGACGGGTGGTAACTCATCCGCTGGACATACCAATGGGAATTTGGGAAGAGGTAGGAGTAGATCTGATCACCCAGTTGCCGAAGTCAGACGGATACAACGCCATCTTGGTTTGTACAGACTTGTTCAGCAAGCAGATTCATGCCCTTCCCTGCATGACCAGCATCACCACAGAAGAGGTAGCAGACCTCTATTACCGAGAGATCTTCTGACTTCATGGACTACCACTACGCTTTGTATCTGATCAAGGTCCCCAGTTCGTGGCAATGGTTATGAGAAAGCTCCTCAAGGGATTGGGTATCAAGAGCAACTTAACGTCTGGATACCACCCACAAGCAAATGGACAGACAGAGCAGGCCAACCAAGAGGTGGAAAAGTACCTTTGACTGTATGTGGGGAGGAGGCAGACAGACTGGGCAAAACACCTGCCAATGGCAGAGTTTGTTATCAACTCTAAGACCCACTCCACACATGATCTCTCTCCATTTGAGGCAGTATATGGATACCAACCTCTCTTCAACATTCCGGTGGGACAACGTACAGGATGGAGGGACGTAGATGAACGAATTGAAGTGTTGAAGGAGCTGCAAAAGGACACTAGGGCAGCATTGGAGGCAGTGAAGAAGGAACAGAAAGCGGCATATGAGAGGGGGAAGAAGGGGGCTCACATGTTCAAGGTTGGGGAATACGTATGGTTGGACGCCAAAGACATCGACCTGAAGACACCAAGTCGCAAGCTTTCAGATCGACAGCTAGAACCGTTTGAAGTACTGGAACGCATAGGAGAGCTGGACTACCACTTGAAGCTCCCTTGGGGACGACATCGGATCCATCCAGTCTTTCATGTCAACAAGCTGTCTCCTTGGCAAGGCAACAAGATTAATGGAGAACGACCATCACAACCCAGACCAATAGAACTAGAGGACGATGGAGCAGTAGGGGAATACGACCTGGAGAAAATTCTCAATAGTAGGATTCACTGAGGAAAATTACAGTATGAGGTAAAGTGGGAAGGCTGGGACGAAGGACACATCTCCTGGGAACCAGCAGAAAACGTGAAGAACGCTCAGGAACTGGTGGAGGAGTTCCATGCAGA
>MU127898.1:102400-114415 GCA_014904975.1 Marasmius fiardii PR-910
GACTTGTCACCTAGTCCCCCATCTTGACCTCTTTGTCATTGGGACTAGTTGCTGACTGTTGAGCCTCTGCTCCAGTCTCTGTGTGTTTGCTACCGGCGCTTCATCACACCTGCATTACTACCCGTTGTAATGACAGTAATGCTAAGTACCCAAAATAAACCGAATTTGCCACATCCTGAATATGGGACAAAGATAACATGGCTATATAAGAACTGGTGTGAGCCCTGAGCAGCCAGTTAAAGCAGTACACTGTTATATGAAGCATCTAATATCTACAGACTACTGGTAGGCTTCAAATGCTATCATAGTTTGTGGGTATATAAGATGATTACTCTTTAGACCAAAAGCTATGGGATGGTCCGAAACATGTAGGACCTTCTATACACTGTCCAAGAGTTAGCGTGCCATTATAGAACAAGCTAAAAACCTGGGTAGACATTCTATAAGGTTATATAACTTGAGGAACCATTAAAACTATCATATACAGACCTGCGACCAAGGGGATTCGAACTTGGCAATGGGAACCTTCTGAATACCGTATATGACCGAACCATTGGCTGATACGACGACCTAGAACTGGTCTGACACAGCTGTGGAAGCAGTTAAACCTGATTGGCTTCATATGATGACTCACACAAGTGGAGCGCATGAGGACCCTCTTGGTTAACTCCAAAAGTGGCGCATGGACACTTGTGGATCCATAATCGTAACTCCTTGAAAGTATAGACATTGTCCCTTGCCTATATGGCAGGTACTAGACTTTCAGAGTAGAGCCACAAAGATATATATAACAAATACCAGGGTATATGCCACGAAGAGTTGGTACTGTGAGAGCAGAACACCCTAGGAATTAAAGATATACCGACGAATTTGATATTCAGGGTCCCTGACTCCGGATTATTGATAAGATCAGTCGCTGACTGAGATTATCACCACCAGATGGCATGATTATGAGTCAGTGGGACATCTATAACCCACTGATGGCCATGCCACATGCCCACGTTGAGAAATACCTCAAATCATAATATTATATTGTCTGCAACTTCTTTTCTGGCCTCTGCTTTCTGTATATAGACAATTTCTGTGTTTGTATCAGTTTGTATTGGCCATATATTAGTATTTATAAGCATAGATAGGTAGACAGTATATAAGCTGCGAGGTTTTCGTTCGAGAATCTCCAAGCAATTTGTGGTAGCTCTTTATCACTTTTTGTTTTGGTTTGCAGGAAGCAATTTGTTGTATTTGCTGCAGTTCAGTGCCTATGTCAATTGTGGTACTTGCTGTAGTATTCTATATCACCTTGTTTCTGACCTAGCCAAATAGACAAATTAAACCTGATAAAAACCCCAAATTAAACCTGAAAACATTCTGCCCTGACTTGAAGTCAGTGAAGCTGAATCTGAACCTTGCTCTTGAGTCAACCTCAGACCTGGTATATAACAAATCTGAACTGAAACTGGCACTGTTCTGACTGAGTCTGTTACTGTTTAAGGGTCTGTTGCCCTCACTGTTCTGTCTCTGTCTGTTACTGTTGGGTCTGTTGCCCATTACTGCTGTTCTGTCCTGTCTGCTGTTCTGTCTGCGACTATAAACTTCCCTGAGTGGTTGTTTGGTTGTTCTGATTCTGTCTGACTGTGCTGTTCTGTTCTGATCTGTCATATATCAGCTCGAGTCTTCTATAGACATCGTTCTGACTCTGTTTTTGCTGTTTCCGTCCACGCCTAAACTTATATAACCTCACACCTCGTTCTAGACTAAGTTCTAAGTCTATTATTCGGTGTATATAGAGTTCAATCAGATTTCTCTGTGCGGAACCTTCGACAACGCCAGAACCCCACTCACATATAATGTCTTTTGAGTTAGTTTGTTCATATAACTTGCTTGAAACAACGTCATTCACCGAGCTTGATGTGGACCTTGTTCTCTATGCAATACCCCAATCTGAGCCTGTTCTCCTGGCTACAGCCAAACAGCTCACACACCTCCTGGTCTTCAAGTTCTGAAAGGGACTGAACCCCTCTCTGGAGATGAAGATTGCAGAGTCTGAGGACTGCCCTGAGAACTGGGACCTTCATGGGTGGTATGACAAGGCCCATCTCTTCACTCATCATGCCCAAGAGAACGCTGTTTTCCAGAGCAGCATTTGCTCTCACCCCTCTTTCCCCCCTGCTTGCCCCACTCAGCCAGCTGTGGCTGGGCACAGCTCAATGCTTGCTATTCCACCTCTGTGAGGCGTTGCACCTCCTTCTACTGCGTGTGCACCACCACCACTACCTCCTCCTTGTCCCAACCCAGATGTTGTTCCCATAGATGTTGATGTGGCTTGTCATTGCCCAGGCTCCACCAATGTCTGCTTCTGCTGCCATAAGGTTGGCCACTTCAGCCGAGACTGCCCTGAACGCTGCAACATTGGCACTATCAAGCTAACCAAGGAGGACATCCAGGAGATTATGGCAGACCACGCTGTGCAGATGGATCTTTCTGCCTTGAATGGTCAGATTGAGGAAACGGTTGCCGCTACTGCTGAGGGTTTTACCCCTCACCAGGAGTGAACAACACGCCCTCCCAGGCTCATGTAAATCACTTTGCATGTCTTCCCATAGATTCTGAAATTGATGATGATGCTTACTCTGTCTCGGAATTGACGTGTGATGTGATTGCAGCCATGTTATCCCCTCCCAAAAGCCCACCTTCTAAGCACACCCCCTACCACTGTCTCAGATGTTGGGAGAAACGTCTTCCTCGACAACTTGTTGTGGCTGCTACTGGCAATCCCAGGTTGCTAAATATCTGAGTTGAGCTCATCTCCACTAACAACTCCACCAAGGTTTCGACCATGGCTATGGTTGACAGTAGTGCTACTGGTATGGGCTACATGGATGTGGACTTTGTTCGAAAGAATGAGATTCCAACTCGGAGACTTCAGCGTTCCATTCCTGTTTTTAATGTGGATGGTACACCTAACAATGCTGGATCTATTACTGAGATTGTGGATACAGTGCTCAAGCACAATTTGCACTCAGAAAGGATTCAGTTGGCAGACACCAAGTTGGGCAAGCACAACGTCCTCCTTGGTCATGGATGGCTTTGTATGCATAACCCCGAGGTTGACTGGGACTCTGGCAAAGTCAAATTCACCAGGTATCACTCTTGCTGTGGAGCCTGCTCCAAGCAGGTGAAACAGGAGCAGTCAGAGCATATACCTGCTCTTCACCATCAGAAGCACTCTCATGAGCATTGTCACAAAGGCCCTTTCCCTCGTGTCATCAAGCTAGATAAGGAAAATGATGATGAGGAAGATGATCTAGGAGTTTTTGGTTGTGATAATCCTGAGGATTTCCCAGATGATCTTGAGATCGAGGAAGGGGATCGTATTTTTGTGGTTTCTATACCTCCCGAGTCTGAGTTCATCTCAGCAACGGAGACCACCTCTTCTTGTCTGGCCCAGGCTCATGCCCGACACTCCCAGGATCCAAAGGATGGCCTCCCCCCTTATGTCTACAACTATGTGGATGTTTTCTCAAAGGAATCCTTTGACATTCTGCCTGGCCGTAAGCCTTGGGACCATGCCATAGAATTGGTTCAGGATGCAAAGCCTACCAATTGCAAGACATACCCCCTCGTGCCTAATGAGCAAGCAGGACTCGATGTGTTCATTCAGGAGAACCTCTCCACCAGTAGAATTCACCCTTCCAAGTCACCTATGGCCTCTCCCATTTTCTTTGTTAAGAAGAAGGATGGAAGCCTCCGGCTAGTCCAGGATTATCGTGCCCTTAACGAAATCACTGTCAAGAATTGTTACCCTCTTCCTCTCATCAACAAACTTGTCAACAACCTCAAAGGGGCACGGTATTTCACCAAACTGGATGTATGCTGGGGGTTTAACAATGTTCATATTCGGGAAGGTGATGAGTAGAAGGCAGCGTTCTGCACCAACTGTGGTCTCTTCAAACCACTGGTCATGTTCTTTGGGCTTACCAATAGTCCTGCTATGTTTCAGACAATGATGAACGATATCCTCCATGATCTGATTATGGAAGGTGTTGTGTCTGTGTATCTCAATGATATCTTGATTTACACCAAGACCATCAAGGAGCATCATTGCATTACCTGAGAGGTTCTGGAGCGTTTAAGGCAGCACAAGTTGTACCTTCAAGCTAACAAGTGTGAGTTCAAGAAGACCTGCATTGAGTACTTGGGTGTGATTATCTCTCACAATCGTGTGGAGATGGATCTAGTCAAAGTGTCTGGTGTAGTGGAGTGGCCTGTGCCAGAGAGCAAACGGGACATGTCCTTTTTCCTAGGGTTCATGAACTTTTACCAACAATTCATCAAAGGTTTCTCTCATCTTGATGAGCTGATCATGGTACCAGGGAGAACAATAATGACAACATCGTTCTTCTCAAACCCAAGTTGTTCGTGGTCGCTGCACTTAGCAAGATGGAGATTGTAGGTGAGGAGGCTGAGATCCTCTGTGATGTGCACTTCTCCCTACATTCTGGAGAGGAACTCAAGGAGCCAGTGCTGCATGCTGTCCAGGAGTTACGCAAGTCCCACACATGTTCAGTACAAAGCGCAGAATGGGACCAGCAAGATGGTCTTCTCCTCTTCTGAGGAAAGATCTATGTGCCTCCTACACATGGCCTTCATCATAGAATTGTGGCGCAACATCATGACCTCAAGGTCTCAGGCCATCCAGGACAGTTCAAGACACTCAAACTTGTCTCTCAGAACTACTGGTGGCCTCAGATGTCTTGCTTCATTGGACAGTTTACTGTGCATTGTGACCTCTGCCTCCAGACCAAGATACGTTGTCACCTTCCAATGGGTGAGCTTGTACCACTGGAGTCACCTTCAGAGCCCTGGGAAGCAGTTTCCACAGACTTCATTGTCGAGCTTCCCAAAGCTCATGGCTACAACACAATCTTTGTAGTGGTCGACATGTTTGGCAAGCGCATGCACTTCATGAGGACCCACACCACTGTCATGGCTGAATGTGCAGCCTGGTTGTACTACAGTGAGGTCTGGAAGAACCATGGAATGTCTAGATCTTTCTGCTCTGACTGTTAAAATGTCTAAGATGGGGGTAAGGGTGAAGTGTGTGATATATAAGTCCTAGCACCATATAGTACTATAGTGAGAATCCTAAAAACCATAAAAACACCAAACAGATCACTCCTGAGGTCTAGCGTGTGTTTATGCGAGAGCTGGTTTGATGTTGATCGAAGGTTCGACCAGTAGCTTAACTCAAGGACGAAATATTAAGTGCGGAACTGGGTCTTGGATGACTTTCAGATCCTATACTACACTCTGAAGGGGTTCAGAAGTGGAGGGAAACACTTTTATTGGGTAGGTAGGTGGTTGGGTGTAGGTAGCAGCCACCAGAGACGTGCCAATCGCAACTCAGGTACTTCAGACTCACAAAGCTCCAGAAGGTCGACAGGCCCAGCAGCTAAGTCAAACATGACTTCGGAAGTTCAACAGAACAGTTCAGAACAGACAGACAGACAGACAGACAGACAGACAGTGAGCTTGGTCCCCAATGGACTTCCACTCCAGACAGACAGACAGTTGCTTTGTCCCAGTGGACTTAGCAAACAGTTCAGCAGTGCAGACAGTCAGACAGTTCAGTAAATAGTCAGGTGCAGTCAAAATCTACCAAGTCAGTTAAGACTGGTCTCGTTCTATTCTCATGTCTCTCTCTATAGAAGTTCCCTGCTTACTACTGCCCTCATGGTACAGCAGCAAGACTGGGTGGGTAACTTGGAGCTTTCCTGACAAAAACCCCAGCCCTTATATACCTTCCTGCCTAACGTATTATACCTGAATCTGTATCTAATTATATATTCATCCATATCAATGATCATGTAGTCCGAATCAGTACCTAACTAAGATTAACAGAGAGAGTTTTGACATTATTCTCTGCTGTTTTGCCTGGAAGTTGGATGTAGAAATTAATATCCTCCTTCTTGATCACTTAGCATTTGTTATTCCTGTTTCCAGGATGGTCTCCTTGGTTCTATACAGTTCCAAAGCAGGTTGTCCCTTCGCTCCAGACCCCATATACTCCCATGCAGATGGTTCAATTTCATCTGCAATTCCGAACCTCCAACTAAAGTCTGAAGTTCCTCCTTTGTCCCCACAGTTGTGAGTCCGTTCTCTAATATTATACTACCGCCCTCCTACCTCAGAAGACAAACTATGTGTTCAGAAGTAGATGGTAGGCCTGAATATTGGCTAGGTAGGTTGTAGGTGTCTGTACCTTCAATTGGGATATACTCCCATACCTCCAAAGTCAATCAGCTTCTGTCAGCATGGCTGATACCTTAGCCCATTCCTATTCTTTGTTCGTCTGGGCTATCCTCTTCTCGTTACTGGTTCAGACCCTTCATTCTGTATTTAACACCTCTTGTTCCCCATACTATCAAGCAGTTTAGTACAAGGCCCAACCACCTTATCAGTGTTCTCCATGTTCTAATCAGCAGCATCTATTGCCTGACTGACCCTAAGCCCCGGTAATCTAGTGCCAAAGGTCAGATCCTAGTTCCGAAACTTGGGTCCCAGGTTAGCTGGCCAGGCACCTGCAGCAGTCATCTAGTGTGACCTTCATAAGTGGCCTTGGGTGCTTCCTCATGATTTGGAAGTGGTTTTCACCATTTCCCTAAGTTCAGAAGTTGTTGTTATGTGTGTTAAGTCCATTCAGAACTTCCCACTCTCTTCAGCAGTAGTTTTTCTTCGTCAATACCACCCTTGGTATGGTCCTACATGCTTCAGTAGCTATCCTTTGTGTGTTACCAACAATAGCATAGGCTCAGAAGGCTTCCTGCATGTTTCGGAAGTTGCTACCCCTTAGTCCTGTGGAATCCCATAACACAGTGTTTACTTCTGAACACATGTAATATATTTCCAAAGATGAGTCCTTTTACTAGCAGCTCAGGTCTCACTCTAGCACTTAATATTCCCTTGGTTCTCATAGTAATAATAGGTTATTATTACTCAGAAACTGCCAAAATGTAGAGGAATAGGTAAAATCTCTAAAACAGCTGCAACAATGTGGAGAAAATTCTCAACAGTAGGATTCACAGAGGAAAATTACAATATGAGGTAAAGTGGGAAGGCTGGGATGAAGGACACATCTCCTGGAAGCCAGCAGAAAACATGGCAAACACTCAGGAACTAGTAGAGGAGTTCCATGCAGAGCACCCAGATGTTGTGGGGGAGTCAGACATACCGGTGCCAAAGAAGAAAAAGAAAAAGTCAAAGCGATAACCATCAAGGACAATGGTCTTAGAAGGGGGGTAATGTCATGAAGTGCATATTATTTTCCTTTTACCTTCCTACAGTCTCTTTTCCTTTTACTATAACATATGACATAATTCTGGTTTCACTGCTGGATCCCATCTTTTATCTTTATTCCACTGTGTTCTATCCTTTTCCACTATGTTCTGTCAGTTTCTGTACAATACAGGTCACAACATCATAGGTCACATGCCAAGTAGTATATATAGGTCGACTTGTCACCTAGTCCCCCATCTTGACCTCTTTGTCTTGGGATTAGATGTGTATTTGTACTCTGTAGAATACTGGGTAGTATTGATCATCTTTGTCTTGGGACTAGTTATTGACTGTCGAGCCTTAGCTCTAGTCTTTGTGTGTTCACTACTGGCGCTTCACCATACAATCCTTGAGTGACATGGTGATGATGAATGGCCCTTCCATTGAATAATCCCATCCTTGAACAACTCAACTGTTCTCAATTGTTCTTCAATCTTCTCCAATCCATCAAGTCTCTTCTAGATGGTAGCACCATCAACTCAACAAAGATATAATTCTTGAGGGCCACTAAGTCCATGACCATGAACTGTCAAAATTGACAGCATAAATGTGCTCATCATGCAAGGTTACAACAAGCACTTTTGATATCCAAGGCCCAGTTAAGCAGTTTCCTGACAAGATTCAGCATTTTAGTTTACACAAGAAGCATGCTGTGAGCATTATGAAGTGAGTCAATATGAGTAATTGTGGGTTATATATCATGCATTAAGACAAGCTACACTATCGCAATTTTGAGCAAGTTGCAATTGGACTGATGGTGGGAAAATAGGGAAAGAATAACCATGGAAGAATGTCATCATCCAATTTATCCAGTTCTGATTGCAAACTGTGTCTGCACCACACATCCATGGCATTGTAGCCACTCTCCATAGATCTTTGCCATTGTTTTGGAGGGGATAATGACAGGTCTAACTATCATCATCAATGGCTATCATAGTGAGCAAACTGTATTTCTCATTTGAGCTTCAAAACCTCATATTTTTCATGGTTCCAGAACCCCAGTAAAGCTGTGCAAATCATGCAATCATACCTTTCCTTCAGGGCCTAGCTTTGCCATGCAGAAGATAAATGAATATTTCTGCCTCAATCCAAACTTGAACTACACTGTGCCAGATGAGGATATTCCAACTCTCAAGTCACACATTCAGTGGGAAAAGCTTGAAATTGAAGCTTATGACATGGAAATTGAGAGGATTGTAGGGGTGCTTGAGGAGCTTAGGAGCAGCAGAAAGATGTTATTGCAAGCAAGCACACAGATGGGTGCAATAGTTATGCCATCCATTTGAAGGCTTCCATTGGAGATTCTGTTGAACATCTTTCTGATTTGTTGCAAAGATATGGACTGGCCTTTTCACTCAGCCCCAATGAGCCACCCTGCACTCAATTTGGGAGCAGTATGCTCACAATGGCAGGTAGTTGTGCATTCAATGCCTGTTTTTTGGTCCAAGATATAGTCTCATTATCTGTCAAATCACAACACAGCAGTCTTCTATGTCAATTACCCAGAACAAACACATCAGATCACTTGTTTCTACCTCAAGAAATCCAAGACACTCTTACTCAATCTATCATTCCACTCCTATTCTTCTAAAGAGGATGTGTTTGTTGAATTGGCCAAGCAGAGTTGCTGTTGGAGGAGTGTGGACCTTCATTCATTTATGGATTTCACTCACTTTTCCTTTATCTTGCCTAACCTTGAGATGTTACCTCTCCATGGGCAATGTTGGAACTGGAATGGTACTTTACCTATTCAAATATCAATCCCTTCTCTGCACAAATTTGTATCAATGAGGAACAACTTGCCCATCAGTACACATCTCCATGCTCACTTGTTGTTGGAGGAACTTGTCATTCTAGGTGAAGTGGACTTCATGTCATCAAGAACTGTCCTATGTTTATCCCCAATCTCATCTCACTTGTACTATCTGAGATATCCTTTCATCACTTGCCAGCAAACTTTGATACTCCAACTTCCATTCTGATCACTGTCTTGGAGATTTCAGCCCACCCAAATTCCACTGTCTCTAACTGGCACATATTTTTCAAAGCCATCAAGGCTCCATGCTTACAAACCTTTACAATTTCTGGCCATATACTCATTTCATCTGGTATGATGGAGCTTGATGATGAAACAACCTCATCTCTTCACTGATTCTTGATAAAATCAGGTGGATCCCAGCTTACTTCATTGAATGTTTTGCAGGTCAAGTTCAGCCAGCTTGACAATATGTTTGCAACCCTGAGAGTGCTCTCTGGAACCCTATCCAGTTTTAAAATCTATAATTGTGATGCTCCAGACAGCAGATGGAATGAGTTTATGTAACTCTTGGTACTCCATAGCAAGTTTTTGGTTCATCTAAAGGAGCTGGAGTTTGATTATCTTTGGTGGATGGAGGAGTCTGAATCACTTTTGTTTAAAATGGTCAAATTGAGGTTTGGGATTTCAAGGTGCAAACAAAGGCTGTCATCTCTTAGAGTTTTATGTTGAGCAGAGGACATTCATACCCTTTGTTTGGGACTGAGACCATTTTCTTTGGAAGGTCTACAGGTAGATATAACATTATCAGAATCTTGTACTTCTCATGGCTTGGATACTGCATAACATAGCAGATTGATTGGTGGCATGGGCTGGTACACCTAGATACTTCACCAATGACTTGAGGCAGGTTCTGGAATGTTTAGATTTATAAAGGTGGTTGCAGCTGTGAGGGCTTTCGCTTTCCTGAGGGCCAAACTTCCAATTCTACTTGACCTTAGAGGGAAGGTGATTTGAGACCTCTCTATTTGAGTGAGCCTGAGACCATCTCTTCCCCACTTGTGATAAATTGTTCCTTCTAAGTTCTACTGAGTGAGGTGTACTGAGAAGGCAACTTTTTTTTTTGAAAACTGTGTTCTACCACAAATGTGTGTTCCCATGGGTCAATTCTTTTCTTTGTCAACATCCATGATGGTGACCATGACACTGCCTTGATCTGTCTTCTCATCATCATGTCATGTATAGTTGATCAATTTGCCTCAAAACTCAATGCTCAACAGCCATTGGCATGGAAAAGTCATCTGGTGCTGCTATATACAGTTACAACAGATGTTGTCAAAAATGTCACCATGAATAATGGCTGTGTACACCATATTCCTGCTTATTCCTGGTGGTGTGCATGGGTCATTGAATGGTTGACTGTTTTCATGGCCACCACCAGGTCCATAAAGGCCCTCTTACCACAAGTACTTTCTCAGAATACAAGTATACAGAAACAGCAAGCTAAGAAGGAGCTAGTTGTCACGAAGTGCGTACTATTTTACTTTTACCTCCTTACAGTCTCTTTTCCCTTTACTACGATACATCATTCTTGCTTCATCTTTTGACCTTATCTTTTACCTTTATTCTACTATGTCCCATTGGTTTCCGCTATGTTCTATCCGTTTCCGCATGATACCAGGTCACGACATCATAGGTCACATGTCAGATAGTATATATAGGACGACTTGGCACCTAGTCCCCCATCTTGACCTCTTTGTCATTGGGACTAGGTGCGTATTTGTACTCTGTAGGATACCAAGCTGTATTGATCATCCTTTGTCATTGGGACTAGTTGTTGACTGTCGAGCCTCTGCTCCAGTCTCTGTGTGTTTGCTACTGGCGCTTCACCACATTAGGTCAAGATCCTTTACTGCACGGGCACCCTTCCAATAAGGCTGTCTCTGCAGGCCGTACCGCTCCGCCACGTCTCCGACATTTAGCACATCGAGACCCAACTCCGAAGAAGAATCTGAACAGGAGAAAGTTGACTGTTCCACACTACCGCACGCTTACGACGTTACCGACGACGAACACGTATATCTAACTGCCGACAGAGAGTGGGCCAGTTGCGACCAGAACCAGTGCCCAAACGCACTTGCGAACTCTATTTCTGAACCACAACACTTATACGACAACGACGGTAGTGTTCTCGAATCTGACCGCTTCATTCCAGTACTCCCACCATTACCACCGTCCCCACTTCTAGTTACCCCCAGTTTATCCAGAACCCCCGGACACTCTAGGCCCGGGTCCCGCGTAGGTCGACACTCTAGACCCACATCACGTATCTCGCCTGAAGCTTCTCCCATACCCGCATTACTACCCGCACCTCGTGGACCTTCCATACCCCCGTTTATTCCCACTACCACTCCCAGAACCATCTCCCCCACACCAAATCCTGTCGTTATCCCCAGAACACCATCCCCAGAACCGCAAACACCCACTCCACCTATAATTATGAACAACGAACAACTCGCCCATCTCCTAGAAGGCCTAAACACCGTCACCAATGCCCTGCTAACGCAGTCAACTCGCTCCAAGGACGTCATCAGTAAACCTGAGGCATTCAAGGGAGAGAAGGGCCACAATGCCAGGTGGTGGCTCAACCAGTTCGACAATTGGGCCAAGGAACAATCTGAGTTGGTCAATAACGACCCAAAAAAGATCCGAGCGGCCCTGAACCTCATGACTTCCAAGGCCGGCGACTGGGCGAACCAGTTCCTAACCAGGTCAAATGACCCCACCAACACCGACCCAATCTTCAATGGCAGCTGGGCCGACTTTACCACCGCCTTTAGGGGCCACTTTTCCTCTATCGACGAGGAGAAGCAGGCACTAGCCGACCTCAGGGTGCTGAGGCAAGGACGGAATGAGTCCGTTTC